>JAUYWV010039452.1:0-16408 GCA_032274565.1 Nematoplana nigrocapitula
GCCAGCCTCAAGGCGCACGGCCTCGATGGGCGCCGTCGAGTATTGGCCGGTAATGAGTCTGAGGCACTTATTCTGTGGCCTGTCGAGTACGTCCACTGAGGACCTGGATAGCCATGGTAGCCAACCAGGTCCACAGTACAAGGCCTCACTCAAGAGGAGAGTCTGGTACACCCGCCTCAGCTGGCGCCCATTCCATCCCCATTCCCGACCACTCAACGCATTCAAGACTCGACTACCCCACACCATCTTTGCAGCCACCCTATCTACGTTCAACGATTCAGGGATGCGGGCTCTGCGGCTCCACCACGTGCTGGTGATACCATAGGAGCGTATAAAAGTTTGATGTATCCATGTTTTCGGTTGCCGACGGGTTTTCGGATATACCGTTTTACGCCGTCAGCTTGGGTAGATAGTGCAGGATGCCTAGTTTACCAACCAGAGCCTGCATGGTTGGGCTTGGCTGAGGCTATGGTTGCCATCCGCAAAAGTGCGCAAGGTTCTTTAACGGACCTGACTCGGCGATCAGCGGCGAGTAGAATAAAGTCTGACAATTTTTGTTCAGCACGTTTCTCTTAACTACGGTTTCGAGGCTTTTCCTGCTCGGATTGGAACGATCTTGGGAGTTCCTTAACGCCACTGGTGACTCTGTGTCGGCTGGTCTAGAGGCGCTGATCGAAATCAAAGAAATTCAAGATCACAGAAAAGGCGAAAGATCATCATCCAACACGTTTCGGTTTACTGTGGTGTGGTCAGAAATGAAACAGCGGACAATGTAGCGGAAACGCAAAGTATTTAAAGAAGTGGACAAAACGGCCAAATCCTCGGTATGGCAGGTAAAGTGGCAGCAATAAAAAGAAAACTGAACAAGAAATGAACACGATAGACTGACAACAAAACATAAAGATAGAGAGTGCTTGGGAAGAAAGGCACAAGCCTTAGGAATATTTATAGTTTATGCTGAATTTTAGGTAGGTATTTACTTTGAATATGTTTTGGCCTTAACAGAAGTTAAGGAATTTTATGTTCTTATCAAACTTTTTGGAAAATTTAAGAATTGCTTTGCCTTAGAAAGTTTATAAAAAAAGCACAGATAATCAGTATATTCTTTAGAATTCAGATGTAAAAAGAAGAAAACGTTTTCCATAGATCTTACTTTCACATTTTTTGGTAACTGGGTTATATTCATAGCCGTGGAGACAGTCGCATTCATAACTACCAATTGTATTCCGACATTTGGCCCGATTTTCCGCACAGTTATGCGTCTTCTTGTCACACTCGTCCGTGTCTGTGAATTCAGATGGGAGATATGGGCGATCATAAAAACTCCATCGATCATTCTAATTTTTCACTCACGAAACAAATCCAACAGTCATCATTTATTTAAATAATTCACGGTCTGGTTCGTGTTTCATTGTGAGATCAAAACGTCCATATAAAGAATTCTATAAGTGTTAAAACCAGTAATATAGTGTACTATATATATCAAGATAAATCTAAAACTAACATCGGTGTTATATACTGAGATCGGTGTAAATGTTACAATTTTTAAACGTAATTTTAGTAGAATTCTTCTACACTAATCCCTATAGGTGTTAACACCGCGTTCAGGTCACATTTCATATCGTAAAATTATATTGTTGTTAATTCCAAAATTTATTTATGGCACAGGGAGCATTTGTAGAAATATTAATCAAGGTGTACTATCTACGTACGTTTTACTCATTATTTTTTAATTACTTACTTCATTTTACACTATCCTATACAAGCAAAAACAGTGCTGTTGATAGTTTAAGAAAACAGTTAGTAATCTAATTGTATTTGTATTATAATTTAGTTTTAATTTTAATTTCAGTAATTTATTTTTAAATAGAAATTTTAGTGACTAGTTTATATTTATACTTTAATTTTAGCCTAATTTTAGTAATATACGTAGTTTAAGTCAGTATCAGTTTTGTTATACAATTTATCATTTATTAATTAATTTTTACATCATTTTAGTAAAGCAATAAAAATACAATCGAAATAGACTTTTTGTTATACCTTTCACCGGTGTAAGTTTAAGTGTAAATATTAGTCCTGTACTCAGTGTTGATAGTGCAGACAGAGAGATAGAGAAAAAAATACATGTATCTGTTTTTCATAGGAGGTAAGGATAAGTTGCTTACCGGTACAATTTCCATCGTCCGATCTCTCGTATCCCTTCTGGCAGTAGCAGATGCCGAGCACACACACTTCGTGAGGTAGTGTGCAGTTCATCAGGGTGCAGGGATCGGTGCCTGGAAGAGCGTTAATCCAGGATGATTGAGAAAGAATTGAGCGATCTCAATAACAGCAGATATTCAAAATGGTTTGCTGACTAACAAGGTAGCATATAAACATACTTTGGTAAACCAATCTATTATCATATGAGCTTGAGCAGTTATTTCAATAATCTTGCAGCTGCTCAATATGTCACACGGCACACATCATTCCAGGATTCCATTTCTTGCCAGATCCTTTGTCGTCACTTGTCAGCTTAGATGAAAGGCAGCCTCATCTTGTCTGAATACATCATTATCATCATCAACCTTAGCCAGTCGACTGTTGGTCTATCCATTGATACACATCACTTCTCCAACTGTCTCTGAACTCAACCCAGTTTCTTATTGGCTTGCCTCTTGGTCTAGTTCCTTCAAAGTTTGCTTGGCGGATCACGGTCTTTATCTTTCTGTCTGGTCTTATCTGGTGACCGAAGAGTTTGACCTTTAGTCTCTCCGGTTCTTCTCTAGGACATATTCATTTAACTTCTTCCTTCTTCAGTTTATCCCAAGCAACCTTTTATAGCATTTAATTACAAAGACTGAGGTCATTCTACCCTATACTAGCTCTGATTGGATAACCTACTTTATTTGGGAATTCCTTGTCTAATTTTAGGTGGTACACAGGCTACACAACTCTTACTACTGCTATGACATTAAAAGAGCAGATAAATCTTCTGAAACAGTCATTCTCGGACAAGTGAGATGATTTTATTTGCACCTTGATCGTTGACGGTCTGTAGAATAGCAGCATCATACGCTTTAGGAGGTTTCTTTAAAGTTTCGTGAAAGTACCATGCTTTTATAGTTCCATTGTAAGAATGGTGTTGTGGCTATGTGATAGAAATATCACTGGAAGTAACCATTTTGTCAGCAGAAATTTTGCCTTGAATGGTTCAAACAGGGTTTGGCAAACTATGGATCTTTTTGTGTCAAAATGAGAATTTTCGAGTGAAAGTGAGAAAGTTTCAGTTGAAGATGTGATTAATGAAATAGATTTTTAATCAAACAATTAGCTATCATCCATTAATAAGTGCAACATAATAAACAACAAGACGAAATAAGCGTGTCAAACCATGAAACTGGAACAAATAGTGTTTCGTGTAATGAATTAGTCGATTGGAGTATCATGCCCCAACTTCCATGTCGCTTATAATTAAAGCAGCCGCAAACAGAATGTGCTGTGATGGACAGCATTCACACAATCCTGATCGGGGATCTTGAGAAAAGCGTCATCAATTAAGAGTTGTCAACGTACAAAAGCCACTGTTCGCCAAGATTTGGAGGTGCAATGTGTCTGGCACTCTGTTCCACGCTTGATCCTGGCTTTTATTTTGCTCCATATTGTTTCGATAGGGTTCAATATCGGCCAGTATGGTCCGAATTTCAATATAATTGCGTAGTGCAGGATGTGTTGCGGTGAATTCCGCAAGTCTTTACTGTCATGGCGCATTATTAGTGTACTGTGATTGTCACATTTTTTTAAAAGTGGAGAATAAATTCTAGCCACCGAACACTACACTGCTGAATTTAAAAAAAAAACGTTAAAAGAAATAAGGAGTTTATAACAATATTTTTTTTATTAAAACGGCTTTTTAAAAAGGTTATTTTTCCAAAAGTGTGTTAATTACACGAAATTGAAAGAAAGTAGTTGCCCCGATTTGGGTATTAGGATATCAGAATTTAATTTTCCCAGTTTGGACCAATCGAATTTGAACTCGCCAATCAACAGCTTTGGTACAAATGTTTTGACCAATCAGAACCGTTGCTCAGAGCTTCAATATCACTAGCTGAAAGACTATTTGGCGCTCACCGTTGGTGCAGTTGGGCTGCCCCAGGAAGCACCTGCACTCATAGGTGCCCTCGTGATCGATACAGTGCTGCCCTGGACACGGGTTACCCTTGGTGCACTCGTCGATGTTGGTGCAGTTCCTCCCGTCCCCCTCGTAACCATCCTGGCACTCGCACGTGAAGGTGCCCGGTCGATTGACGCATTTTCCGTGGAGTGGGTCGCAGTCATTCAGCGTCTTGTTGACGCATTCGTCATTATCTGCAGAGATAATCGATGACTCACAGCAGTAGGAGAAGATACACCTCTTCTACTCCCCTATTAGGTAAGTTATTGATATTTTTCACAGTGACGAACACACTTAGAACTTCTAAACTACTGTAGATGGAGAAGTAAAGATCAAGATTGAAAATGAAGAAGAAATTGACAATTTAAATAAATTCTAGTTGTTGTTTTTAGAATTGACATGTTCAACAAGACGCGTTCACCAGCATACCGGTTTCGGGGTTATTGCTCTCGTCAGTAGTATGAATATGCTATTTTAAATTCCAGTTTCTATGATTCTACATCACACCAGAAGTGAGTGCCTCAGACAGAGATTAGACTGGATATTGCATTGAATTCCTCAAAGGACCTCATCTAAGGTGACACCCTTCCCAACGGACGAATACTATCGTCATTACATAGAGAATCACCACTATATTTTACTTTTTACAGTTCCCACAACTAATTTTTCCAAATCACAACCTTCCACATAATTATATATTTATAAACTGCATACCTTTGCAGGAGAACGGGTCGTCCTGTCGGGTAAATCCTTCGTTACACGGACACTCGTAACTACCGAATGTGTTGTTACATGTGGTTGATATTCTGTCGCATTGATTTGCAGTTCCATTACATTCATTTTTGTCTGAAAAATGCAGGGATAACATACAAAGTACTAAAAGAGAGCTCTTGTATAGCGTTTGTATAGTTCGCTATATACGGCATCTGAACTCCGTGACCTCATTGTAAAAACCGATATTATCTGCAGGCTTCAAATAGATCATTGTTTGTTTTAACGCTGTCGGACTTCTACAGACGTATCTGTAGAGTATACGTCGTCAATTTACAAGAGTTCAAAAGAAAATGATGCCAGGTTGAAATTGAGATATGAATGAAATGCCACCGATAAATATAGAAGCAGGAACACACTGGCTACACAAACAAATCGATACTTTTCTATAGATGAACGTGAATAAATATTTCTACAAATGTTCTCCATATAGATCTATGCAACAATACAGAGCTAGGTACAGAGTGAAGTCTATAAATACAGCCTTGTAAAAACAAAACCGTTCATCACCTGCTTCTTATTCCACTTTAAGGACACAATCTGTTCGATAATTCTGTTTTTTTCTGTGTTAGACTCTTAATATTGTCCTACTCCTAGAGAAGTGTGAATGAAACTTACTATTATTCCTAAAACTCTTAGTATAGACGGCTTTACGAATGATGTCCATTTGCTTGAAAAAGTAATCGATTATTTTATGTGTGAATAAAACTTTAGAAAGGGTTACTCTTCGTAGAATCGCCCACAAACCATGGGGGAACCTTCGAGGTGTTTTTTCTTTTCAGTACTGTATAAGCGCTGGTACAAAGTCTTCTTCTGCTGAAACTTACATTGTACAGTACATACATTATTATGGTCGCGTATCTTATTTTAGGCAGTAGAACACGCTAGCAGACGCGAAAGAATATTCAGGACTAAGAACAATTTATCAACCATAAGCTTTTTCGCCAGGGCCTATTCTACCTGTCAGATACGTTTAGTGAGGCTCTTGAACTTCCGACGGAACGCAATATTATGCTCTTGATCCAAGATAGTCATAACGTTACGATTGACGGCTAGCCGCAAACCGACACAAAATTTGTAGTAGACTTGCTTTCACTTTAGCGTTTGCGATGCGAGATCTGGGACGCGACTATTTCTCAATTGTGCTGATTAAGTTTTTCCACTCCCACAGAACACTTTTTTTCTACGCCAAATGAGGTATTTCTGTACTTCTTTACACACTATTAAAATGGATTGATGCTTAGCCTGATGTCCAGCGTGACTGTCAGGGAAAGGCAACTGTGAATGAATGTTGCTGCACTTAGACGTGTTTCTCTCGTGTTTATTTCAATACGAGTAGTGATGACAACTTCGCAGTGCCAACTGAAGTAAATTAGTGTTCTGTAGGGCAACCAAATGGTTCTACTAACGAAGGGTTTTATTCACAAATGGCTTACGAACATTCTTTTCGTGAGCCAGTTAACGAGAATGACCGCCAGTCTATGATTCCGATCCATTCACACTTCCACTGACATTGTCTTCAAACACCAGATGAGAGTAGTAGTAATAGTTGTGAAGTCTCTAACTCACCTAAAAATATAACAAAGAATTCTCAACAGAATACGTAAGTCAAAGGCGTGACCAGCGGGAGCCAATCAGTATAAAGTAGGTCATGGCCACGTGTAATTCTTTTAGAGGAGGAGAAGCGATGACCTACTTATGACATCATCATTTGGCAATTCACATTCTATTTTTAGGTGAGTTAAAAGCTGCACAACTATTTTCTACTGAGAATAACTACTCGAATACATAACTTTGCTTATTTACTCCAACCAAACCAGCGCCTGTTACCTTTGCAAAGTCTGGGCGGTTCCGCAGCCCGCTTGAAGCCTTTCTTGCAGCGGCACTCGAAGAAGGGCTTCTCATCAAAACAATCCTCGGTAGAGTTGGTGGTGCAGTTGTGCCCACCCTCGACACACTCGTTGATATTGGTGCATTTTTTCCCGTCGCCTTCGTAGCCGGGCTTGCACGTGCAGTTGTAGCTGCCAATCAAATTCTGACACGTGGCGTCTGGATGACAGACCTTTGGCGTGCTATTTTTGCATTCGTCGATATCTGCAAGTAGGTGCGAGGTACGTACGTACAGGTAGAGAGAAAAAAACAAACAAAAATCCAGATAGAAGGAGAGTGAGTGAAAAGAGAAATATAGAGAGGGACAGTGGAAAGAGAGATAGAGGGAGTGTGAGAGAGGATACAGAGAGGGGGAGTGGGGAGAGATATATAGAAGTGAGAGACAGAAAGAAAGAAGGGGAATTGAGGGAGAGAGGTAGAGCGAGAGAGTGGGAGAAGGAGAGGGATAGAGAGGGGGGAAGAGAAAGAGAGAAAGAGAGAAAGTGGGAGAGAGAGAGAGAGAAGAGAGAGGATAGAGGGGAATAGATAAACTTGACAAAACGTAGATAAAAAGAACCCTATAGAGAAAGTCGATATATTATTTCAGTGCGATATGAAAATATGAACATGTGATCCAACACAAACAGAAGTGGAAAATTTAAAACTACAAAACACGAAAATGTAGAAGAGATAGTACTAGAAGGAGCTAAAAACAGAATGAAAAATGAAACAAATAGGAAATAGAAAATAAAAACATTCGTCTTTTGTATTGATGATATAATTATTGGGCTGAATGGCAATGGAAAGAAAAGCACCAAGTGGCGCTGTCCATATAGATATATGAAAACATGAAAACAATACAAACTGAAATCGGTACGGTGTGGTTAACTCAAATTTCTTTTGGAACATTATCTTTGTGTATAACCTTCTTTATCACTTGTCATCTTCCATTGAAGCTTTGAAAGAAAACAAATATACTGGTCTATTTATCTACTTCCTTTCGATAGAGGGAAATTGGAGAGAAAGAACAAAGAAGATGATATATGAAAACAGGAGAAAGAGAAACAAATGAGCAGGAGAGAATGGTGTGACACAGAAACAGGGAGGATAAAATGTTAAGAAAAATGCTATACAAAGAGAGGAATGAAGAAAAGAAGAAAATAAAAGAAATTGAGGAAAGATGAACACTAGCAAAGAGGGAAAGAGAAAGAAGAAAGATAAAATCGAGATAGATCAGAAAACAGTGAGAAAGAGAGATTGTGTGGATTTGCGTGTAGAAAACTGCTCACCCTTGCACTCGGTCCCGTTGCCAAAGAAGCCATTTTTGCAGTGGCATCCGAAATCGTCGTCCTTGAAGTCGCATGTAGCATACTCGTGGCACTCAGTCTCCTGGCACTCCATTCCGGACATGGTGCAGGTGCATCTCTCCGTACAGTTCTTGTTGGTGCGCACTTCGCCAAGCTGCACAAATCACAAAAGACCACTTAGTAGTTGGTAGTGAATCGAACGGCATGAATTTAACAGGTTCCAGAAAAATATCGCAATACTAAAACTATCGAAGTAAAAATGTCAGAAAATGTTTCGTAATTTAGAAAAACTTATCGAAAAATATTCATAAATATTTATTGAAAATGTTGGAGTATATTATCTATAGAGAAATAATAAATGCGTCGGAGTCTTCATTACAGAATAAAATGCCCATATTTTGTGTATGTACCTATATACGAGTGCCACGTGATAAGTTTCCGGATATCTGGTATTATGTTTTTTTAAATTTCAGGGAAAATTAGTTCATTACCTCGCGCATAGGCCTCACCCGGTGAATCACCTGGTATCAGAAAACAAACACAACACAAATAAAAATAATTGTTTATGAAATGGATTACACGTAAGGAATAATGTCAGGTAATAAAATTACAAATAAATTATACGGTTTGTCGAAGTAATCACCATTGTTGTTTGTGCATTTCTGCATTCGATAAAGCACAGTCTCCATTCATTCTGTGAAAGTTTGTAGTACTTCAACAAATTGTGCAACTGAACCTTGAGGACTTTTGAGACTACTGCTGCTTGAGCGTCTGTAGTTATTATTAGTCGCACCAACTCAATATCCGTGTATTCTGTTGCGCTATGCGCTCGATCACATCGCTCCGAATTTCCCAATGACATTCGACCTCTGCGAAACTCAGCCAACTAGTCGTAGACAGTTGTGCGAGATGGTGCTTCCTCGGGAAATGCAATTTGTAGACGCTACAAACTATCAGAAGCAGACAATCCTCCACTTTTAAAATCGTTGCAGATCATCGCACGGAAATGAACACGATTACGCTGCATGTAAAAATTGACTCCAGATTGAGTTCAGATTGCTGTTGAAAGTAAAAGCGGGTGTGTATGACGTGACATATTTTTCAAATTCAAATATTTTTTCTTCTACTATAACAAGAAGCAATTTTATGAAGATGCAAAATGTGCTAACTTTAAGGACCCATATTTTGCTGCTTAGAAAGAACATGTTGAATTGTTACATCGTTTCCACATTACTATACGCATCAGGGACATGGACGTTAAATAAAGATGTGATGGTAAGATCCACGCTTTTAAAATGTGGATGTACAGAAGAATGTTTATGACTATCTTACTAAGAAGTACTAATTGAATGGCGGAAGAGGACAGATCTCTATTGAAGATTGTGATGAAAAAAGGAAAAATTATTTTGGAGATCAGAAGAATCAGGAAGCAGAGACAGCTGCTAGAAGGAAAATTCAATGGCAAGAAGCGAAGGGTAAGGTAGAAAAGAACAAGAGCCAAGGACGTAACGGAGTGCATGAGCATCACATACAAAGAAGCTGTACGCGCGGCGCAGGACCGAAGGGCCTGTCGATCCATGACAGTTAACCTTCTGGGAAGAAGATGACGTACCCAAACAAGAAGAAGAGGTGAGAGACAATTGCATAAAAGTGGATATCTTGATTATTGAAGAATACTCGCTGTCGTCTCAGTAGCTAGAGTTTGATGACGGGGGAAATGGTTTTCTATGTGGCTTTGCTATACTCCTGATTACGTGTATTACCCCAGGGTATTATTACCAATTCTACGAGGAAGGCCTGAGATTCAAAAATCAGGTAAAAGAGATCACAAAGAAGATGGCAGGAAGGATGAGCGTTCTGAGGAGAACCGCGGGGAAGTCTTTGGGACAGAAGAGAAGTAGCTTATAAGGACTTTTTGAACAATGGCTAAGAAGCGCTGGGAAATACGCATCAGGAGAATGAGGTTCATTTTAAAGTCAATCGGGTTTAGAGAACCGGAACGTGTTTAGGCTGTCTAGACATATGACGCATAGGTGACCCCGCCAAGTACAGACACCTGCGAGACACCTGTGCAATTGTCAAGCCAGCCCTAAATTCTACCTAATTGGATGGTTTAAATTTGAAGTAAGATGATAAGATTGAATGGGAAATGAGTATTATTTTATCGCAGACAGGAATTCCCTTTTTTTGCAATGCAGTGTACAGTACATGTAAATCGTGAGGGAAGTCCGAAAAGCGGCGTAAATTGAAGCATAGACTGATGGACCCGTAAAAGGAATTTCTGTGGTTCCTACGCGCCTGTCTGGAATTCCATACGACATACTGTATAAGAGCAGACAAGTGCTAAGATAGGCGAAGGAAGGAGGGAAGCAGATTAATTTGATGCCTCACAGTGAAATAGGTTCCATCGGGAGTCTGACAGCCGCAGTCCTTCGGGTCGATGCACTTGCCGTTGTCCAGCACCAAACCCTTCTCGCACACGCAACTCTCCACGCAGCCCGTGTGGCACATGCTGATCGTATCGTTCTGGTTGCACGTCTTCGGACAAGGCGAAGCGCAATGTTCGTATTTCATATTCGCCTGGCATTTCTTTTCTGCAAACAATCAAAGTGTAGAGAAAAGAAAAACTATAAACAATGCAAGTGCCGAGAGAAAAGGCTATTTTTCATGTTCCAAGAAAGTATAAAATAAATCAATTGAAAAATAAAGATTAACACGTGGTCAGAAACGCATAATTTTAGTAATACATAAAAGTAGGTCAAAGTGCTGTGGTTACCGTCAGCCAATGATCGAAGCATCTGACTAGGTACATTTCTACCGTAAGAGAAAAAATGGTTTCATTAACTGTAAAATGATTCGACCATTGACTGATGGGTATAAATAACCACAGAACTTTACAAAAATATATTATTGTTGGAAAATCGTGTTTATCTTTATTTTTTCAATTGATTTATACCATTTAATTTTATTTTTAAAGTTTACACGGATTGAACTATATGTTATTTCTGCTTTCAGATTTAACCTACTTCTTTAACCTACATATATCACTAATAGGGGTATTTTATTTCAGAAAATACCCTTTCGAAATATTGTTAACAGAGTATATAGACAGTCAAAGTAACCCCACTTGTTAATCAGTTAAACTCACTCATGTTGTAAAAGTGACGTGGAAAGCAGAAAACCTCAAAACTCACCGCAGAAGTTCGGATTTCTCCACTCCGTAGTGATCTTGAAGTTCTCCTGACATTCGCTCGCGATCGAAACTGCCGTCGAACAGATAATCCCTTCGGTGGTGATGCTGTGGCAATAGTCGTATTCGCACCCAGATATGAAAGTGTCCAAGTTCTTCCCGTTGGCCTTCATCACAGCCTCGCATTCCTGCAGAATGAGTAAGCAATTGTTGGTCCAGAGATCAGTCTTCTCTACTTCTACTGAAATATTCCTCGAAACAACGAAGTTCACATGACCAGGTTAAGTGTGAGCGGAGCAGCAATCAACAGCAAGAGGTTTGTTGAACTTTAGGGAGAAAGAGACACGGGGATCTCTTCAGGTTTCCATATTTCATCTGGTCAATGCTCAAACTACAAAAGATGCATAGAGAAGGTTCTACAAGACTCTGGTGTACAGCGTGTTAACCAGTCTCCTTCCCAGTCCATGAATTCAGATAACAGCTTCCTCTGTCTTCTAATCTTAGCCTATAGGTAATCGACAAATATACATAGAGACATAAAACACAAGTCACTTTAAAATAAGATCGCATTCTCTCATCGTGGTTTCGAATACGACCCTTTATCAAGAGAATTACAACGTGACTGACTGAACGTAGTTAGCATAGAGTTCTAAAACACAAGAAAACCAATGTAAAACTTGCAAAGTTAATTAATCAATGTAAATTGATGCAGTAAAATAATTAAAATATATTACAGTAAAATTATGAGCCTGACAATTGAAGTTGTTGTCTATTTAAAATAGGATGTTTAACAGACTTAATGACAATGCCTCTTTTGTTTGGAGTAAAACATGGGGAAAAGAAACTGTCGGTAACCTTGAAATTGGAAGGGTTCAGAATACACGTACAAATATACACCTGTGATATGAGCAACTGTTCGGTTAATCCAAATTCTACCTATTGTATATATTAGGTATTTGTAAAACCATAAGGCAATTTTAAGCGCATTCAGGAGCACCACTGGCATCCTTATTCACCAATTGCTCATCAGGGGTGTAGTTCTACTTATACTGCGGACCCTTCTATACAATTTCAAAGTTATCCACAGTTCCTTTTCCCAAATTTTTACTCCAAATAAAAGTGGCTTTACACATCAAGTATCCTAACCCTATTTCAAATAGACAGCTTCAATTGTCAAACTCATCATTTCACTTCTAATATATTTTAATTATTTTACTGCATCAATTTATATCGATTATTTTACTGTACCAGTTTCACAGTGATTTTGTTGTTTTAGAATTCTATTCTACTGTAACTACCTCTAGTCAAACAGTTGTCAGCAAAGTTTTCCTATTGATAACTGAACGCTTCTGTACTCGGACATTACATATCGATTCTGACTGCACCAAATCATTATTATTATAACGACGAATAAATCCGCAGTTGAAATCTGGAGTAGTTCCGGTCCTACAAACTCACCTTAAAGACTTTCTTCAATTTGGCGCACTCCACTCGGCCTTGCTCCTCTAGATCTGCCGGACAGGGCGGTTCCGGTTTGTCCCGGCACTTCGGCTCACACTGGGAATCCGGATCAGGTGTGGGGAGATCACTACGCCAGGAATCCCCGAGCAGATTCACCAGATTCGTCTAGATGAGGAGGGAGGTGGAAGGTGCAGCACAGTGATAGGCGGGTCGCAATAAAAATTATCAACATTGAAACCATCATTATGCGATGCCATCTCCGGTTGGCAACAATTCCACACCAGGTTTTTCTCTTCTCGGTTGTCCTCTTCGCTTCTCCTATAGATGGTTTGCCTCTCCATTCTTCCACGGCGTCACTCCAGACTCTTCCCTGGCTTCCCCGATTTCTCTCTCCATCGATGGTACTTTCCCAAACTAGATGGAGCAAACTCCCGCTGGAACCTCTTAGTACTTGATCTGCAAATCGCAGTTTTCTTTCCTTTATTCTTTTTACTAGAATTTATTGCGTTCCCATCATTTGTAATACCCTTTCGTTCGTTATCCTTTCTGTCCAGCTGCTATTTAGGATTATCTATAGCACCAGTACTCAAACATTTAAATTTTATTTTCAACTTCCTTTTCTGAAAGTACAGTTTTCTGATACATAACCAATAATTGAAAAAATGCATGCTTCCTAATATAGCCTTTTATTTGAAGAGATATTTAAGTTTACTCACGAGAACTCCTTACATTTACAGAAATTTAAAAGAATCAGCAACATTGATTATAAGAGACAAACTGTGAAATACAAATTCCTTGCAACTAATATTTCGAAATTTTGCAATTAATTCCTAAAATCGTTTACTTTTACTGGTTTAAGATTTTGTTTTACAGTCTACTTTATGATTTCTAAGCCGCAGATGATATCAAAGTTGGATACAATATCACATTTGCATGGTACAGGTTTTATGTATTCCATAGCGCGATAGAGGAGTTTGAAATTTAGGTGTTATCTTACTGTAAATGATTGGATAGGAATTTCGCTACTCAAATGTATGCAACAATTTGAAAATAGTATTCCATGTTTTAGATTTGGTATGTTAGATCTTGATTAACATAAAACGTAATTTTTTTTCTTTTTATGGCAACATTTTGATTCTTGGACAGGAAGGCCTGAAACCACAACAATTCCGCCAAACTGAATCAATTAGCCAGCGTTCATCTAGTCTACCTGAATATGACATAGTCTCCATGATACACTGGCCTTCACATGTGGTTAAAAAAAACGATGTATAGGTCAATTCCTTTGAGATATATTTTTTTTAAAAGATCCATTCATTTCTAAGAATTATATTTGTTTTAATGGAGAGTTGTTCATAAATCGCAAAATTTGTGGGCATAGGCGATTGACGATTGGATCGGATAAGAAGATAAAACAGTTTGCTAAACAGTTTGTGTTTCTAAAGTTCAAATATATTGGAGCAGTGATCATTGAATATGTAAAATCAGGTACGGAGCGGAGTTTACAGCCAAACTGAGCCCTGATTAAGCTCGATACTCTGAGGAAATCGAAAAATCGCGAGGAAAAATAAGAAAAAGATGATGGATGGGAGATGTGTCCTCCTGTCTTGGTCACACTGTTTGTGGCACAGTAAATCTGCAAATGTCACCCAAGCAAAGCTTTCAAAATGAATTACTCAAAGAAACAATAACGTCAGGTTAGACACACTTCCATCCTCGACAGAGCCTTCCTAATATTTTGTTGGCGACCCCATCCCCACAACCAGCTGCTATGGAGGTCTGCCACCCAGCTCGGATGATCCGAAGTTGTCACTTCCAAGGGGCGTGGCACAGCGGGTGCCATAGACATCTAAATAAAACTATAGAGATGCCATCTAACGTTGGCAGCAAAGTATACTTGACGAAAGCGGCATTTTTTTCTATTTTACCATAGAAGCGACATAAGCTGATTTAATATGACTAACTAGCGAACACCCCAGAAGCTGGCTTAGTGTGGCAAAAATGCATTAGAAATGCGGAGTATTGATTTTTAAAGTCGCGCGCAATTTAAAAAACATCTATCTCCGCCATATATTTTGCCACACTACTGGCAACTTCTATTACGACACATGCAAATGGCGGCGTGTCAGTTCTAGATATAAAAAATAAAATCCGATTTCTATGGGTTTCACCAACCACAGGTAACGCTGTGTTCTATAAATAGAACAGTAGCAAATTGCGTTATAAAATGTGCGAAAACTGAACTTATTTTTAACAGCATTAATAAGAATAAGAATAAGACACTTTTATGGATATGAAACAAAATAAAAATTTTAGTTCTTTGGTCATTCCAGAAAAGAGGAAAGAATAATAATTGAAGGGTACTTTGAGAGGGAGAGAGAGAAGAGTCTGGATGGATGGCCTGAAAGATTCGACTGGAGAAGATATGAGTGAATGGGGAGAGGAAAACAGGGACAGTTGTAAGAGGAAGACATTCTTATGGTTGCATATAGGTCTGCTGTACCAGTAGACAGGACTGTTGCTGTGGCTTAATGAAGATTGGTCAAAGTCAATTCAGTATAGGCAAAGCGAGGACCGCGACACAACAAGACCAATAGGGTCGTCACCTGTTCTCCGGTGTTGGCACACTGCGGCCCAATGACCCAGTCGTCTTCGGGCTTGCTGTTGAAATTGCCGCACACTCCGCACACTTTCTCCTCGAAGGCGGACGGCAGGGTGGCCTCCACCCTGGTCTTGCCGTCCCATTTCACCTCCAGGCCCAAGTCGGCCATGACACGCTGCACACACGATGGGAGGAGGCCAGAGGGAGGTTGAATGCAGAGCACTATACATACATGGTGATTCGGCGGTAGAGAGAAATCAGTTTGATATTATGGAAACAAAGACGTTATTCAACTAGGTCACCATCGGCTTCATTGTGTGATCGAACATTTCCATGAGAATATTGACCATTTCTTTTTCAATTCTTTTGGGGGAGAATAAACTTTACTGCGTTAGTAAAATAACAACGAAAAATGAGAACACGCAATCAGAGATCTGAACTTTGAGATGACCCCTCAACTGATCCACGTCTTCCAAACCATCTTTCGGGAAGACATCCGTCCAAGATTGCACGAGAGTTTGCTGCAAAGTGACAAGGAGCACCATCTTGTTGATAAATCCAGGTCCTCCCAGTGCCATTGGTGAAGTGAGGAAGAACTTTTCTCTTGGCACGTTACAGTATCTTTCTTCGTTCATTGTGTCGCGAAAAATGTCGCAGGAAACGAATGCCACTATGACCAACACAGACCCAAACAGTCAGCGTCTGCATTTCTCCAGAATTTACATTCTTTAAGGTTGGATCTTGCAGTGTCACTTGTGAACGTTTTGATGATTGATCCTCGAAGAAGCAGCTGAGTCATTTCTGGATTGTAGGCGTGGAACTTTTCTTCTTTGAGAATCTTAACAACATTAGGATTGAGATATACCATTTCTTCGGCTTTTTTACTCGTTGACATTCTATCGTCCTTTTGAATCGCTTCGAAGACATTTTCTTTGTTCTCATCACAAGTTGCCGTTTTGTGATTCCATTTCTTCGTTTGATCTTCCACAGTTTCCGTCTTAACCCTATCCTACCCGGGGGGGGGGGGCGCCAAACCGCCCGCCCTCTTTAGCTTT
>JAUYWV010039563.1:0-16407 GCA_032274565.1 Nematoplana nigrocapitula
CACCCCCGAAAATGGGGGACCGGACTAGGTCAGATCCGACCTCCGAGGTCACCCTAGGTCGCAAATCGTCACTTTCGGCCACTTAAGCGACGAGGCCTGCCCAATTCTCCCCTAAACAGCTGAAATGACCAGGGAACAGAAATAAATAGTGAATATCTCCCAATGAAGCGTGGGTAAAGGGCGGGAGTATATCGTCCTCACTTATACTAGGGCCTATTTTGCTGAAATTACCCTGGAACAGAAAAACATAGTGAATATCACAGTAACATTTTCCAATGAAGAGCGGGTAAACGGCGGGAGTAGATCCTTCTCGAAGTTATAACCGCACAGGTTACTGCAGTTCTGCGCACTAAAAACAGCTACAGTCTATTGATCGACAATTTTTTTTTAAAAACCCAGATAACTACAGTTCTACGCTCTAAAGGCAGGCAAACGGCTACAGTCTATTGATCGACAAATATAAAAAAACAGCCAATGGCGAGAGGGCAACCTACTCTAGGAAGAGTCAATCCTTGACGCTACAGTAATAATATTGGAATGATACCTTTGTATGGTCGATTCGGGCAGTATAGAAAGCCTCCCACAGAAATTTCATAAAACAAAAGTTGCAAGGCACCCCGGAAAAGGGGAGACCGGATTATTCTATTGCCCAGCAACGTGGGTACCCTCTGCTAGTTAAACCATATATGATCATACTACCTTTAAACCAATGAATATGATAGGTAATTTGCGGTGACTCGCCGATGACATAACCATGTTCTAAGGTAGCAGTAGAAGTGTCCTATAAAACATGCTTGACCGCACAAAACAATCCAGGTCAGAAAGAGGCGTACTACTCAATGCTAAGAAGACGAAAGTGCTGATAATTGTTAAGAATAGGACAGACTTCAGTAGCTTGTAACTGGATGATACCGATCTGGAAGAAGTCAAGGAATTTGTCTACCTGGAATCAACAATAAACACAAATGGAAGTAGTAGTCAAGAAATACAGAGAAGATTGGCAATGGCCCGGAACGCAGTCCAAGCAATGACCACCATCTGGAAGGACAGTAATGTCGGTAACCACCTAAAGCTGAGGTTGCTCAGGGCTACAGCTTTTGCCATTGCATCGTATGGTTGTGAGTCCTGGGCGATGACCAAGGATGACGAGAAAAGAATAGACGCATTCGAAATGTGTGAATTTAGAAGACTAATTGCGAGTGAGTTGAACAGACAAAAGGACAAATTGTTGGGTTCTATAGAATATCGGCGTTGAAATGACTTTCCGAAAGAATATTGGACTCAGAAAGATGCGGTATTTTGGGCATGCAATTAGGCAAGATGGTTTGGAGAAGACAATCATCCAAGACTCTACCGAGGGAAGAAGATCAAGACGGCGACCATCAATACCATTGACGAAGGACATCAAAACCTGGACTGTGAGCGGACTGGCAGATGCAACAACATCGGCAAAGGACAGAAATTAATGGCGGGCTATCGTTGGGGCCACAGCAGCGCTTATCGCGCCACCTGACTTCAAAGAAGATAGGATAGCTATGCTATTAAAATTACTGCTGATAATAACTAACAAGAAATAGCCAAAATTACTTTCCTTACATAAATACCGTATATAGTCGTTTAATAGCATATTAAGTGCCAATAAGAGAGAGAGAGCTGGCTTGTTAAACAACGCATTCTCGACGACACGCAAACCAGTAGGCAAAGCCTTGACAGTGACACAGTTTATTGCATTATCTGCTGAGTAGGAGAGCAGGAAGAAGACACAAATGCAATCAAAGTTGAGAGCGTGTGCGAGAGAGTTCACTGACTTCTTGCGTACAGTATATTTCTATCTATATGGTGATGAAAATCAAAGGAACAAACAGTTTACCTCACGAATACTCTGATGCAATAATTTACATTTGCTTGTTAAACCATATTTCGAACGGTTATACAAAACAGGCAATTGATGATTGCCCTTATCCAAGACAAAAATATAGGGCAACTAGATCTTTAATAAAGAGCGATCACAGGAAATAGAAATTGGGGATTCATAAAATATTTATAAGGCGTCACAAATGCAAATCTCTATATTCACCAAGGACGAATGAGGAGGGGTTACACTACTTGTGGTACACTCGGATTCTAGACAATACACTGCTGACAGTCCATTTCGACAAAATGTATTCGCTATATGAAGTCAGTCATCGGGAAAAAATACAACAAATCCAACATGGACAAAGACACGACTGTAACCCTGACGCCTTCAAATTCACGATTCACCGTCGTTACGTCTATTTAGTTCCCGGTTTTCTGTTGTTTCCCCCTCTCTTGCACAAACAGATAACCGACAATTTCTGATATACAGCAGCACTATTGAATACTACCGGATACAATGAAGTGATCCAGATGTTTCGGACTGACCCAATATCTATTTGAAGACTTGTTATTGTTGTTGTTGTTGAAATTCCTGAAAAAGTTATTAATCTGAGAAAGAGAGGAGAAAGGAAATAGGAGAGAGCGGAAAAGGAAGAGAGAAAAGAGAGGGAGAGCAAAGAAAAAAGAAGAAGAGGAAAGGAAAGAGAGGGAGAGAAAGAAAGTGCGATACAAAGAGAGGGAGGGAGAGAGGAAAGGAAGGAGAGAGCGGAAAAGGAAGAGAGAAAAGAGAGGGAGAGGAAAGAAAAGAGAGGGAGAGGAAAGAAGCGGGAGAGGAAAGCGGGAGGAGAGAACAAAGAGTGAAACCGTAGGAGGTTCAAAGAAAGCACCACTTTGCTTGCCGAAATAAAATACCTCCGCCACAAAAAGGCGGCTGCATGAGGGCGTATTTTTAAGGTTCCCATTCAGTCCATTTATTTCACGTATTCAATATCTTCTGTCTAGTGCCACCCACAATTGGATATGACGTTTAACACTTCACTTTCAAGTGTCTTGCAAAGAGTTGCTTAGTCACACCTTATATGGCCCAATAACTAAAAATCATTTTGTTATATGCAGCAAACAGTTCTAAAACATCATGAAATGATGCGAATTCTCTTACAAACACCATTACACCTCGCTAAAATGTATGTGAAGTTATGTCAGCCAATGTTGAATAATTTGAACTGCATATTAATTAATTCAATAGAATTGTGAGCCAGCAGACAACCACTGCTTCAAATCTGATTAAAATGTTAAAAATAGAGAACTTGACATATGGGCACCACATAAGAATTTTATAGCTGCATAAATCATGAATAAATTGGACCCTTAACAATATGGAATCCTCATAATATTATCATTAAAATGGGTCTCCCAGATATGACCTACTGATAAAGGAAGCAATTTTAATTGGACGAATGGATCCAGAACTGAACTCACGAATCGATACCATCAGAGGAAATTGTAACTCATTTAACTTATAGCATTTTCTGTAAAAAGCCAATTATATTCTATGTTATATAAAGCCTAGTAATGGTAAAAGAACTAAATGAAAATGTTACATCAAATCCCTCATAAAAACCAAATTCATTTTAATAGCTTGAGACAATTTCCTGTTAGTGTAATTTAATGAAGAATTTGACTTCCTTGAATGAATAAATGAGTGGATATCATATTTATTAATTTCCTTTTTTTAATTAATCAAGTTTAATGATATGTTGAAATAATGTGTTAGTTTAAGAAAATAATGTAATCTTTACCAAAACTTTAAAAATGGAATGAACTAATTTAGAAAATGACTTATAAATATTTATTTTTTAAGTAATGTTTTTGTAAAAAAATTAAAAGAGCAAAGTAAATTCTATAATTTTCTAAAAAAATTTGTGATTGTAATTGACATATGATTTTAAATCACCAGTGAACAAAGTTTATAGATATCTTAGAATATATAGATTTGAGCTCATTTTTACTAGAATCCTGTAGATAGAGACTTTGACTTCTAATAAATTAGTTGACAAATTATCTTATCTGATACATATTAAAATGAATAATATTATGAAATACTACAAATAACTGGTTAATTTTTCTCATATATTTAATAGATTATGGAATATTTTGTAAAATATTAATTAGGGATATCAGTGAATGTCTGGCATTTGCTGGACCAAAAATTTAAAGACAGAAGCAAATTATATATATAATCATTACAATTTTGATATCTGTAAAATTTGTAATCTTTTAAGTTCAAATTATGTTTATTTAATGGGTATTATATTTCCTTATGAAAATAAAATCTAAACGCCCCTAAAATCAGTCTTACTGGTGGGGATAGAGATGGGGGTGGTAGCATTCTGCCTTTGTTCCCCTAGTATCTATTTCACCTTCCATGTACCCATATGTGCCCTAATTGCTCTATACACAAACAAAAAATGTGCGAAGTCAATATCTAAATATATTAGAATTAATAGGTACATACTGTAAAATTATACTTTACTATATATTTAATTAGCCTATTCTTTTTGCTATTTATATCTTCCTGCAGATAAGAATAAAAGTACATATTTATTTACCATCATATGATTTATATATTAAGGGAGAGAGTCTGCCTCTTTATTTGTATCAAAGCATGTACAGGAAACAAAAACATATACAAACAATTTTGGGTACATAATAATGGCAGAATGTTGATGTTGGCACCCTGCCATATGGATTAAGGATGTCCGAAAGGTAAGGTAACAAATCTTATATTACAGTAGATATGGTAGGAGTATTAACACATGGATAATAAGACTATTTCTAGACAGTTCATCGGCCTTCTGGCTCTCAAAATTTGCCAAAAAAGAGTCTATGTTCCTAACCACAAACAAATGCATTTAAGTAATCAGTCATATCCAATTTATCACTTTTCCTTATGGACATGAAGAGCCAGATCTCTGAGATGGTTGCCTAGATGTATGTCTTCACCTTACTCAGAGCAGAAGTACTTCGCTCACTGACAGCATTTTTTGCTGGCATAACCAATATCAGTTGAACAAGATTACATACCTGCTTAAAGCTCATGCACATAACCGGGGACAGACTGCGAATTTATTGCATAATATCTCTTGCAACGAAGCTGCCATTGTCAGGAAATGCTGACTATATCATTGTATGAAATAGTGCAAGCTGTCATAAGCAACTGCTTTTCAATGTCATCACTGTAAAAATCAGCTATGAAGTTCAGGTCTTACTGGTAGTCATCTCCAGAAGCTGCACATATGAGTAAATTCTCCAAACAATGATAAATCTGATAGCCAGGCTGATTAAAGCATTGTATCTATCACACATGACGGGGCAGCATCAATGACCAAATAGTAGTCGGCCCTAAAATAGTCTTTGACAAATTCTGGAAATGTTGCTTGTCCATCTTCCACTTTGATGCATCATGGAGCCTTGTGCCTCCTAGGTAAACTATTTTTTTTGCAATGCAGTGTAGTAGGCTAGATTTGCAGTGTGTTAACTAATATGATGGGCTATTTCCTGTTATTAAACTTTATTTCTAAAGGCAACATATAGTCAAAAGGAGTGCTATTCTGGACATCATATATACTCCCCCCCTCCTCCTAGGTATATCACTTTCTTATAAAATTACTTCATTTTTAGCTGTTTTTTAGTTTTTTAAATATTGCTTGGCATAAAAAGTGGTCAGGCCATGATCATAAACCTGACCCGGTTTGCCGGCCTTGTAAGAAACCAAATTATCATCATCACTATCATTTTTATTTAATGTCTTTGTATCATGCTAGCATGGGTTGGACTGGCACTTCTCCATGGCTCTTTTCCACATGTTACTGACTAGTGTAAGTCCTTTTTCTAATCTCAACTCTCGAAAGTTATCCTAAAAAAATTGCTTCCAAGTCTTTTTTTTCAATGTTGTTTCATTACCGAGAATCAGTTCTATTAATATCAATTGGTAAAATATGAGAATAGATTCTGTATATAAGTATTTATATGTTTAAATTCTTGGTACATTACTAACTGATTTATCTAGAGGTAGAGATTAATATTCTCAGCATTAATGCATTTGTTTCAATGTCGAGAATCAGTTCTATTTATATCAATTGATCAAATATGAGAATAGATTTTGTATATAATTATATGTCTGAATTCTCAGTATATTACCAACAGATTCAATCCAGAGATTCATATTTTCGGAATCTAAACAATTTGTTTGTTTAAGACTTAAATGCCAAGAATCAATTCTCGCAACCTAAACAAATTTGTTAGGTACGGAGAATCAATTCTTTCAACCTAAACAAATTTGTTAGGTGCCGAGAATCAAAACTCGCAACCTAAATAAATCTATTAGGTGCCGAGATTCTCGCAACCGATGCAACATAGTGTAGTGATGAGTTTAAATAAATGTATCAGTATGCCAATAAATTTGTGATAACATAATTTTATTGTTAAGATGGGGCGCAAATTTTATAATTTTACCAGACCAATGCTGCATAGCTTCCTATGCCCTTGATATTGCACAAAATTGTATACATTTCAATATAAAAAAGTAGTACAACTAGTACTACAAGTACAACTGTCAACTGATATTACCTGACAGCAAGTTTTATAAGTTGCATCTGTATAATTGTATGTCTTCATTAACTGAAAAAGCTGTTGTAATAACTCTTCATCGACCATTGTGTCGCATTTTACCCAACTATTATCGACATTCATTTTTGTAGCCAAAAAATCAATTAGTTCATAAGTGACTCTGCGGAATTTTAGTTTTAATTTTTCTGCTGATTATAGAAGTTAAGTTAAAATAATATAGTAAAAGAAAAATAATACATTCCGTTTGTCGACAAAGAATACAATGGCGCCAAAATAAAACGGTGGAGAAGTCGTCATCAATAAGGTACATCAATATGAATACATACCCAATAGAGATTACGTTTTGTAGTTGCTTTGTGAATCTCTCTAAACAATCTTATTGAAGAAATACAATAGTGAACATATTGCATTGTTTAAGGCTTAATTGGCTGTCTTCATTTTGTGGTTTTTCAATTGCTTTATCAAAAGTCGAATACAATCTATTTTTCATTTACAGTTATACTTTTTATAACTCTAAAAGTTAATCAATCACGAATAGCTATTGTTTAAGTAGCTTATAGGTTAGGCTATACTGAAATACTCGTTTTATCGAATAACCTGATTTTGAGAAGTTAGAAAGGGACATTAGTTATTTATGAAAAGCAAAACACTTTAAAATTACAGTAAATTTATTATTTATATCTAAACAATAAACAGATCAACAACAGAAATGTTAGGGGGATTGTGGGAAAAATAATAACAACCACATATTAGTCATATTATAAAGTAATAATGCTGAGCAAATGTGTCAATAAATACTAAGCTAATAGAATAACAGCAAAAAGCACTGCTAATTACCCATCTGATTGAGTGCATTTGATTAATTATTTAGCTATGGCATAACTTGCAGCACCATAGTAGAATGTACGTATAACGTTGCCTATATTTCAGCAATTTAATATTCCTGACAGGTGCAAATATACATAATCTAAAAAGAAGAAATCTACTATTAGAAATTTTTCTGCTAATGAGCAACTGATTGGAAGAGGGAGGAAGTAGTAAGGACTAGAATGAAAGAACTGATTAGGCCAGTGGGCAAGCGATTGAGCAGGAAGGTGATGGGCGCGGAGTTACAAAAATCGCCCCTACAATGGCAGTAGCGAATCTTGATCTTGTGGGCGCCCACCCGGTCCATGCAGTTCATCGACGAATCCGAATTGAGGTTGCTGCACTGGCGAATTACCCGTCGAACGCCCATAACTGAGAGGACAAAGGAACAAGTCAATGAATTATAAACATTGCAAATTTTTACGGTCTATCAACTAATCTGTTTCACAATGACCTTTTTATCGATCCGTCTGCCTGTCCACTCTACTAGGCCGATTTCGAATAAATTTTCGTATATCCGATTACAATTCTTTGAGTTATCTAGAAGCCCTATTTATTATTCAATTATTGTTTCAAACTAAACAAACAGCTAACGTCAAAAACTCAACATTTTTGTATTATAAAAATTATTAACTTAAAGAAACATTTTCCAACCACGAATTATTTCGTGCGTATAGCCTGAATAAAATGAGTTAGAAATCTTTTCTCACCTATTCTGAAAGCTAATATGTGACAGAGTCATATGTTGATTCCAGTCACCAACACCCCGGTCAGTAGTTCGAATCATTTGAGAGACAATCATACTCTTTTATGACGCTTCTCTCCAGACACGTATAGACCAACAGAAACATTTATACATTACATATATATAAAAAAACTCATTTCAATCTGAGTAACAAAAATATCTCGAAAAATCTAATTATTTATGTAGATTTAGTGGCTTGAGTAAAGTTCGCGCAGTTAAAAGTAGACACAGTTGCATTAAATAAAGCACCATGCAGTAGAGTGTAATCAATAATTCGAATAAAACTATACATGAACTGACAACGAGCGAGAATAGCAGCTGCTGGTAAAGCAAAGTCTGGTGGACGCGCAGAAAAGGAGAGAAGATTACCTAGAGTTAGGCATTCAATGAGGTGTACAACGTGGGCCAATGTTCGACGAGGAAGACATCGTGATAGCGTTGTAGCTCTTCCACAAGGTGGACGTCGCTGTGTATTTGTTGATGAATTCCAAGCAGCAGCGTTGGTTGTTGTTGTTGCGGTCTTCGTCCCTTACTCGAGCCACTCCATGAGGGCCGTTATTAGGAACGATAGTACACCACTTTCCATCCTGAGGTCTTCAATCGTCTTGATACCATTCCGTCTTCGGTCTTCCACGATTGCGGGGCACTTCAACCAGTGGTCCTTTTCCTCGTCTTCTCGAGCCGGACACACTGGGCTTCTTCACGTTTTCTGATTCTCTGTTGGCAGTAACCACTCGTGGGGATATGCCCGCTTCTCATTTGGGCCATGAGCACTTGTTCCTTCCTCGTTCGGGCTTCTTCCATGATCTTCCCACCATACACCAATTCCAGCCTTGCGTCCAACTTCGGCGAATAGCTTGCCTTTTTAGCCTTACAGTATTCAAAGGCGATAGCCACGTCATCCGGGTTCAGCAAACGAGCAATGTTCGCTTCCGCATCCGCCCACTCGTTCCCTTCCACTCCGGAATGTCCCGGTATCAACTGTAGGATGACGCTGCAGTTTCTGGGCGCCTCGTAGATTTCGCTCTTCAAATCTTCCAGTTTCCTGTTTCTGGACGCCTCGTAGATATCGCTCTTCAAATCCATCAGTTTACTGTTTCTGGTGCTCCTATCGCTCTTGATAGCTCTTAGCAGGGATTGACTGTCCGTACAGGCTATGGCACTTATCACCAACGTGTCCTGGATGAGAGCGACCGCCTCCGTCATCGCCACCAACTCCGCCAAAAACGAGTTACACACTACCCCGGCCGCTTTCAACCTGACTATTCTCTTCCCGTCCCACTTCGCCCCACAGGCTCCGCCCCACAGGCTCCGCCCCTCTTCTTTCCTTGCCCTCCTCGACCGATCCATTCGAAAAAATTGTGAGGTCCATATTTCCCCTGGATATGAACATATCCTTTACTGCTCTATGGATTTCTTCTACCGTGTTTGACTTTGCCACGTCACCTTCCAGCTCAGTATACAGTATATATCTTGACTCCCGCCTGCTCCAGTCCTTCCAGGGTTCCCTTCGCACGTGGTTAAACTCTTTACTCTTGTATCCGAGATGTCAACCCTTCGACTCTCGCCATCCTCTGATGGAGACCAGTCTTCTCCCCACCGCCCATTCTCCGAGGATTCTTTGTAGGTCCCTCTCTTTTGCTTTTGCAGCCCTTTCGAGGGCGATTATCGCTCTTGTACGCGCTTCCACGCTGATTGGCGAAGTGTTTGTCTCTGGGCCTGATCTGCATATGCTCGAGACAGTTCTGAGGGCTTCTCTGTGTGTTCTATCCAGATTATCCAGATTTGTTTTTGATATCCACGGCATCCACCGCCGCAGCATACTAGGCGCAGGACTCGACCATTGACTTGTAGGTACCAACATGATCTTTTTCCGCCACTCACAACTTTTTCCCATGAGCGCTTTCATCTTGTTTTTTATCTTCTGACACACTTTCTCCGTCTGTTCCTGAAACGTGAGGTTCTGGTCTATGTTGACCCCCAAGAACTTTACTGCTTTCTTCCTCTTGATGATGCTTCCGTTGATGGAAAGATGGGGCTCCCCCTACTTGTTCCGTCTGTCTCGTGAGAAAACGCAGCACTCTGATTTTGTGGGGTTCATCTCAATCCGATTTTCCTCGGCCCACCATTAAACGTTAGTCAGCTCGTTTTGTATCCTCGTCTTTGCCTCGTTTAGATCTCTCTGCGTTTTCCACACGCCGTAGTCGTCGGCAAATCGGGAGTAGTATACGCCATCTTCCTTGAGATTTCTCCACTCGTTTGTATAAATGAGAAAGAGAAGCGGCGGCAGTATAGCTCCTTGCGATAGACCTTTTGCATCTTCTTCCATCTACTCTTTCCTACCTCCACTCTTGCTCTTGCTAGTCGTCCCTCCAGGAAGCTGGTAACTCGTCGAACAATGGGCTTGGGGACCCCCTCAGTCATCATTCTCTCGATCAGCCGGACTTTCCAGACACGGTCATAGGCATTGGAACAGTCAGCGTCACCGCAATGGTCTTCAAATGCGGGTTCTTTTCCCAACCATCCTGCACACTCTGCACCAATTTTTGCCCTCCTTTAGAATGGGGATTATTTCTGATTTTTTTCAGTTTCCCGGGCAGAAAGCAGTGTTGGTGGCAATAGTGGAAAAACATCCTTAGTGCAGCTGAATGCACAACTGCGCTTTCGTTTGCTCTGTGGCAAGATACTTTCAAATGTATTGATAGTGATGAAGACAACGGAGGACTCTCTACAGTGCAGAAATTCAAAGCGCACGAAGTTAGCAAGACGTGATTATGCGGACTAGTTAATGGAAATAGAGATAATGGCTGAACTCGTTTTCATCGTCGTACACGCGGGTAACGTGCAATACATCAGGTCAATGGCAAAAGAGAACACAATCTAACTGTAGTTTTTTGCGATAATAAGTCAACGTAGCATGCCTGGCGAACATTTGGTTCAGGTCTTGGAGACGGTATATGCAGCAAATGCACACCAATAAATGGTATGATTTTCGACAACGCTCCCATGCATCGACGTTTTCTAGGTAACCAAGGGCCTTAGTTAGCTGATAGACTTAAAGACGTTAGAAATCTGCCTTCCTACTCTCCATTCCACAATTTAGTGGAACAAGCGGTGTCTCGAAGAAGTTCACCTGCAACTTCTAGTTGGGGAGTACATGGCTCAACTGCCAGTACAACAATTATGGCGATATAACTCTCGTGTATGCCAGACATTGGTATGGGCTAACTTAGCAAAACGTCCCTGCGTGCTTACAAATGGAAGACATTTAATGTGTAGACACAATGAATATGTAATGTCTATGGATTCTTGTATGTATCTACGTAGTTAGCCAAATTAAATATTTTTATACTGGAAGTGTTGCTTTACTGGTGAAATCGCAAACTAGATTATAATTCGATTGCACTATATCTACGTATATTTTCAATCGTATAGTCTTCAAATGAATATAATCCCTCTAAATCATTAAATTATCAATGTCCAATATCGAACGCTCTATTTGTATAGTTGGATTTTCATCTACGTTTGACTGGAAAAACCTATAAGAACATCACTGTATATTTAAAAGATGTACCACAACACAGCTCATCATATCATTCGTTTTTCTCCTGTTTTTCGAAAGCATTTTCAATTAATAAAAATTACGGTCACGTCCAATAATAATTCCTGTCGTCGAGCTTTTAATTCGAAGGTTTATAAAACATTTTCTGCTATATACTATATTTAGCATCAGGTTTCAGTGTTTGTACCAATACATCAACAGTAAAATATAATTATAGATAGTTTAAAATAGCGACAATAAAACCATTGATAAATAAATAGGAATGCCAGCAGTATAGATAAAGTTACCACATATTCGTATTTTAATGAACCCGTTAATTATATAGCAGACCATACTAGTTTTCATTAATTTGTATACTGTAAATGAATAGTGCAGTTTCAATTTCTATTAATATTGATAGCTGGCAATGGTTTCTGTGAACTTGCCTTGATTTGCCAGCTATTCTTCTGTATTCGACAATTTCCCATTAACATTATTATATGTATGTATTATGGTGAATAAAATTATTTTTGACGTTTTTTTTGCTGATTATTAAAATGCATAAATTTTAAAAAGAGAAAAGCATTGTTCATCGAAATACACTATATTATTTTAAAAGGTTATGAACCATCTTACAGCCAATTATTCCATATCACGGTTGTACAATCTTGTTGTTTCGCTTTCCTCACGTAACCAAGGAACTTTGCAACATTTGTTGAAGATTGAGGAATCATATTTTTACTTATTAGTTTCTTTGAATTAATCTTCTTTCCCGGTGTCAAGATAAAACTACCGACTTATGAATTATTGTCTTTTAAGCGATGTACGTATTTAATCCAATTTTCATGAAACTTTCTCTGTAAAAAACCCTTCGATAATATAATCAAATCGGCAACTTCACAGCGTCTCTTCAAGTTTACGTTTTTTTTAAATTATAACCCTCCAAATAAGAACCAATGAAGACATTTTCTTAGAAACAAAAAAGCAAATATGTTACACACCTCAGTAGAATGCGTTTGCTAATCCCCAACTCAACCTTGACATGCTTAAGTTGCTAGGCAACCCCTCCCCAACCCCATCCCCGCGCACGCTATATATATACAGACAAGAGTGAGAGAGAAATCATTCGCTGTTTTAACGCTGCCGAAGACACACCGCTCTCCGTATCTTGTTACACTCGCACAAGCTCTCCATATCTTCGACAGTGCAGAGCACTCGCACATCTCACGAAATCGCACAAGCTCTCACGAACTCTCACGAACTCGCACAAGCTCTCACGAACTCTCACGAAATCGCACAAGCTCTCACGAACTCGCACAAGCTTTTCGAAACCTACGAATCCTCTATTACGGTTTTTATTTAACTATGGAAATTATCCACGGATCCAAACAACTTCCTTCACTCCAAGTCGTGCCGATCAACGTCTGGAATACCAACGGGCAGTCGGTCTACCTACTGGGCCTCAGTTCAACGAAGGGCAATCATCTTTTGCTGAAGACCAAACCATTCTACTCTTCGACTGGAATGCTTGCAGACAAAATGCTCATACCCTACCCCATTTGAGGACCGGAGCCCCTCATCGAGGAAATCGAGAGCGCAGTGGCCTCTTGGTGGCCGACTTTATGCGCACGAACCCAGCCATCATCCCGGAGAAGCTTCACGAGGCCTACAGCGTTTGCTGTATTGGAGGATAAAATTTGGTGTTTTTCGCTGCCAATACGTCGTTGTCGATGACTTATGTCCACCTGATCCTCATAGCAACGAAGAAAATCCGCATGTCTGATCTCCTTTCTGAGGGTGTAGCGACGCACTCCCTTGGCCGTCTTCTTCTCCTTCATCGTAGCATATTGCATGTAGTAATTCTTAGGGCGGAGCAACACCCACTCTCTGAACACCTGACCCTCGGCTTCATCCTTCATACATTCCAGTTTAGCTTTGTTTGCGTTTGAATAATCACGTTCCACTCGGATGTTGTCCACGCAGAGGAAAAAGCTGTCGGTATCCCCACCTGCGATCCGCATTCTACCTCCAAACTGAGCTTCATACTGGGTAGCTGCTGGTAGCGCAATACATACATCTCCAATTTGGAGAGTTCGAGCACAGCTTGACCAATGAAAATCGGTTTATTCATTTTGACGCGGGCTCTTGGTCAGTCTCACTCCTACCAGATCAGCATTGAAAATATTGGAGGAGAGAAATTCAGCTTTGCTCGCGAGTTGTTCCAGTTCCTTCGAGGTGGTAGCCAGGCGATAATTCCTTCGAGTTCGCACATTCTCCATTGTCTTTCCAAACAGTGCGTTGTTTTTTTAGCTTGTAGTAATCCTTTTCAAATTGATTGGCATCCTGCTGTCTCATTTTACTATTGCAAGTGATCCAGAGATCGAAAAAGTTGGATTGACTAAAGGCAATGACGCGTTGAATTTTCCTGATATGCATGCCCATTTTCAAGTAAAATTGAAGCAGCTCACCACGTACGGCATACGTCTCTTGATTGTAGAGTGTTAGGAGGAATTTTTCATATCCTTTATATTCCTTCTCGGGATTGCCATACCGTAGTTGCATGTTGCGTGTCCACTGCTGCTACATATATTCACTCAGCATATCCTTCTTCACCGTTATGTTCTCTGGTCCCAGCGGCAAATCTTCGGTAAGATCCTGGAGGTTGGGTGGGTAATCGAGTTCTGCCTCCACCAAATATCCCTGCTCTCCGGCAAAATCAAAGTTGAGTAGGTCTAATGTGCTGATTTCTTCCTCTGACAGCCAGCGGAAATTGCGGTGAGGGAGTTTCTGGGAGAGAGCATGTCCGTACAAAATGTTTGCATCAATATAAAGGAGATCGCAAAGGCGTTCGTTCGACTGGTGTCTCGGGAATGCGAGGGGAATTGGTAACTAGATGATGCAGATTGATGAATGTCATTCCCCCACGGATGGCCTGTTCGAACATGATATACATGTCCCGGTTGGAGATCAGATCCCCAGTCGCCCTCGTAAACTTGAATGCAGAATCCCACATCATTTCAGGCAGCGAGACATAATAGACTGGATCCAAACCATCCTCCCTTAGACTGACAGTGCGGAAATTCTCGAAAACATCAGCCAGCTGGTAGACATCCAATTTCAGATAGGCCGCCATATAGTCGCCAAATGTCTCGCAGTTGAGCAGGTGCCACGCCTCTTGTGCTCTTGCATAGTCCTCCTCTACAATCTTTTCCTCGGTGAGTGAGCTTTGAAACGCATCACGTAGTGGCAGTTGTGTTTCCTTCAATCGATAGAAGGAGTCAAAATAGCTGTAGGGAAACACTCCCTTCATAGTAATGAGTTTGCCGAAATTGAGAGTATGACATAACTTTAAATCGGCAGGGGCTAAGTTCCGAACCAGAGTGTCGAGAGAGGATGCCATGAACTGGTAAGTGTCTAAACACTTAAGTTTCATTTTGACTTGCCTATTTTTCTTGTTTTTGTCATAGTAAGAGTTAACTATGAATTTAGCAGTGAGCGACATGTATTTCTCCTCCGTTTGAGGAATGACTTCTAATTTCCATGGCATCTTGCCAATACCTGAAGCACAGAGGGCATGCATGTCGTAGTTTCGTATATTGTGAAAGAGTATGGGTAGATAGTCTCGCCTCAACCTCACTTTTGTATTGCATTCTTGACACGCTGCGCATAGGTATACCCCATTCAAATGGTCATACTGTATCCTTTTCTTCTGTTGGGATCGGCCTTGATAAATGTCCGCTTGCACATGCAACATTCCGTAGCTTGCATATGAGCTTTCCACGTCTCGCGGGTCGTTTTTACCTCCATATTGGAATGTTTCTTATTCCATGAATAAACCTCCTTTGCCAGTTTCTCCTACGCGATAAGTTCCTCTTGGATGCAATTTGCTCCAGTAAAGGTGTAATATTGAATAGGCAACGGCGTCTCTGTCATGGTAGAGTTTGGAACAAGTAGGAATCCGAATGAAGTTGCTTGGTGACGTTCAGGTTTTTAATTATTGCCCTTTTCAAGGAGACACTCAATGTGAGCATATATAGAACATATGGATGATGCTGCATATTATTTCAGCGTTTGAATGACTGAGTAGTCCCCTATGCAGGAAAGACAGTCTCTGCATGTTTTGGTAACAAAAACGTGCGATGTTCGGCCAGGCTCTCCTCTATTTTAAATGGATGAAGACAACGGTCACAATGCTTCGGTTTGAAGCCCGTCTCATTAGTATTGAGTAGTCTGTTGACTTGAGGAACTCCTACAAAATGCGACGTTTCCTGAGGTCCATTAATCACCAGTACGTTGATAAAGCGTTGACCTTCCTTCACAACTGTCTTGGTGTTATGTATAATTTCTACGGGATACCCTTTCTCTTTATTCACCCATTTCAGAATGTTGACTCTCAGTTCAGGGTTATTTTTCTCAAATGTTGTTGCAGTCATTGGGAATGTGAGCTCATCCCAGTTGACAGACTTCAGAGAGGGAGCGTACTTGCTTTCTCGCTCACGATCTCTCACAATGTCATTATAGTGAAGCACGCTGAGTATGGCATATTTGAAGCAATCATCCCTTCCCTTATTATCTACATTGATGACTGCATTCTTCCCTTTGAGTCGTAGAGGTAGAGGGACAAAACCATGTCCGCGGATGCGAGGTAGGGAATGATAGCGCGTCATAAAAAAATCTAACCAGTCAACCCCCTCAATTATCCAATTAGAGCCGTTTCGGATAAATATCTCCAGTGTCGACATAACTTGACTAAAAACATAACCCATAT
>JAUYWV010039674.1:0-16407 GCA_032274565.1 Nematoplana nigrocapitula
CATGGTCTACACAGTGTATTATAAAAGAAGCAAACAATACAGATGAATAATTGGTTCAAACACAGTTCAAATGTAATGTATAGTAGCACTAGAACTGAATCGATTCAACTTCATGCGATTAAATATATACAGTAGTCTACCTGTCGGCTTCCTCAAGGGTGATATTGGCTTACACAAGTCTGCCAAACATTTTCACGTTATCACTTTCAGTCTTAGCATGCTCTGTTGATGTCTATCAGGTGAATGTCCTTGTACAATTTGTGATGGTCTCTGAGAAGAATGTCATTGGCCGGCCTCGTTTTCTTCGTCGTTTCCCCCTCGATCATCTTGCCTTGTACCCTGTTTTGCAGCTTTGCTCAAGTCCAAAGGGTTTAGTTTATGTCAGGTGACCTTGAAGGTCATTCAACCGATTCACTTCTGCAAATCTATCTGCCTGGAAAGATAGTGCTCATGATGTTTTTGGTGCACCATCTTCCAAGAACCGCATTCATCTTTGTCTTCTTGCTGGTACAAGTTTTTCAATGGTAGGAATAATAAAAGTTTTCAACATTGTTTGTAAATAATGTTCACTATTATATTTTTGTCCACACAACTGTGCGATTCTACGGTCATAGTGCTCCATCTAATGGTGAATTTTGTAAGATGAAAAGTATCACCCCTACAAAACTTACAATTCTGCAAAAACTGGGAGAAGATGATTATGTTATCCACTTGAAAAGTTATTTGTGTCTTACAAATTGGTTTGGAATATTAGCTGCAACTTGCATTACATCATCTTTCTGGTCATCTTCTGATATGCAGAACTCAAAGATAAGCTAGACACATTTGGGTTACTAAAATGAAGTAAAAAGAGGAGAGCCAAGCTCGTTATTACCATAGCGACCGACCGGTTTCGATTATACAACGTATAGTCATCAACACGCATTTAAACCAAGAACATGAAAGTTATAATTGACTATTTAATTAAAACAAATAACATAAATTACCTAAAAACAGATAGAAAATAAGACGCGCCATTGTTAAAATATAGATAAAAAATAGTTGGAGGAAATGAAAGATGAAACTACAGCAATTAAAGAGATGGACAGGTAGAACAGAATCAGTTAAATATTTAGAGGAATAAGAATAAAATGATATGAAAAATATAGAAAAGAGGAGAAAGACTACAAAAGCAGGACGGAGAGAGGGAGAAAGAGATTAAAGAAGGTGCAGATGTGGAATAATGAGAAAGAAAGAAGAAGAGGAAAGAAAAATAAGTAAGATAAAGATTAGGCGAAGTGCTGGCATTATAGAACAAATTCTAAGAACTAAGCGGAGAACCAAGTCGAATTTTACCAAATAATCTAAAACGATTATTCTCAACCGTTTTCTAATACAATATTCATTCTCAAGAGATGCATAGCGTTTTGAAAAGAGACTATGAGTTTAAGTAACTGTCTTAATTGTTCTATTTAGTTGCGTATTGCTTGTGGAAATCGATCAAATTCTTTGAGACGATCAATGCCTGCATCTTGTTTTGACGTGTGTGTATAGCTATGCAGTTTTGCATGTTCGTTTCGATACTCCTTCGAATTTTCTGAGAATTAGCACCCACACACGCATTCGCCGACGAGTTGAATAAATGACTATAGTTTTTATTCCATAATCTGACGCATTTTTGTGCGGATATTCACTCTGAATTCCGCGCGTAATATAAAATAATAATATGGAAAATCAATATAAAGTTGGGGAGCCTCCCGTTTTAAATCAGTAACTCATAAACATCTTTTAGATAATGTTGTTTCCTCTTTCAAAGGAGAGCAAATTGTGTGAATATATTGAACAACCTACGTGCTCGCGCCTCAGAAAATGTGAAATGCAATATATTGAAACTACATATCGTTTCTCACTAAAAATTAGTTGAATACATGATATAAAATTTCCCAACTGCTATCGTTTTCACAATACTATCATCGTTCTTTACGGTGGAAAAATCTATATTATTAAGTAAGCTACGTATTTATTTTTGGCCAATACTATGACGATAATCTGTGTTCCTCTCTTCCATTGGTTTGCTACTCAATCGTGTTGATCGATAATAGTGGATGTTTCTGTTGGTCTGTGTGACTGGACAAAAAGTGTCATAAAATAGTAGGATTGTCTTTCAAAAAGTTATGGTTCTATTGAGAATGGAATTGCATCGTAAAGCGGTCGAGAATTTTGGAATCAGATATTATCATTCGGCTTAATTCTCCATTTTATTCTTGAAATTGAGCAATATAAATATTCGGGAAAAAGAAGATGTTTTGTTGATGTGAAAGCACAGAAGAATGTGTTGCGCTGACTGACCTGGTGGACAAGAGATCTGGTAGTATTGGTCGAAAGCCCCGTCGTCACGGTGGAGGTGGAAGACGGAGTCGTCGAGGAGCCCATGGTGTTGTTGATGTTGCCCGAAATGATATTGGCCCCGCCTCCCAGATTGGTCGGTGTGGCGGTAGTTGACCTCAATCGCATAACCACATTGGGCAACAGATGGGCCGGACTGGACGAAGTGGGTGTCCGAGTACCGCCATCCGGCCCCACCACCGCGTTGGTCATGTGATTAGTGTCAGCCAGTTTGCCCGGCTCACCACCGTCCATGGTGGAGACGACGACTCCTTCACCGCCCTTCTCCACCGAGCCACGATGATGTTTCTGAAAAAAGCAAGAAAAAACGGGGTTTTTATCAAAATTTAAAAAATAACTATTATGATATATCATGCTACTTTAAGTAGTAAAGTTTGATATACAATTTTTCTGTTGCTATACGACGATTTTAAAGTGGAACAGGAACAGTAAGCCTAACGCAGATGAATTTACTGCCAGGAAATTTTGTAATGAGAGGTACACCTGGTGTGTTGACAATTCAACCTCTTGCATGGTCAAGGTGTGACAAAATAACCAAAAAATCCGATTAATATTGAATTTACACGAGCTGGAAATAAATAAAGGAGGGGGAGATTGTATGCTTACTGTATGTAATAAGAAATATATTTAATTCGGTATCCTTTATAACATCAGAATCTACTGCATATCTAACACTGTGTAAAAAGATTCATCAATTTGGAGTCTTGCTGGAATAAATTCTACCTACACTATATCGGTCGAGTAGTGTTTCTCTTTCTGTCTAATCTAGTTTTTACAATTTGTTAAAAAGTACGAGATAGCGTGATCATTATTCTGCTAAATTGCAACTGCACTATCTATTGCTTTACTTTGTTTTCTAGCATACGCTTACGTGTGTTACAAATGGTATTCTATATGGAAACTATCCTAAAAAAGTGCATTTTTACTTATAGTGTTCACTACGATTCAAACATCCTCATCATACTACTGAAATGCTTAGCCGTCGGTAGTACAAGGGGTTTGGACAACGCCATTTCGAAACGATCGCAAAACACGATGTCTTTTGGCATATTTGCTAATAGACGCAGGTCACACCCCCCAAAAAATCAACATGCAAATGCCAAAAGCGTACGCTTCCATAAGAGAAGCCAATGGCAATTCAGAATAGTTTGAGATTAAATTTTCACTGATTTTGCAATGATGGTTGAGTTCACAACTGAGAATAAAGTTTATTTGATGTCATGAGAAGTAGCACACAATTGTGAAGAAAGTAGACGCTTGTTTGAGGCAAAATTCAATTTTCAGCCTCCTCCTGCATCAGCTGTGAAATACTGAGAGACAGAAAATGTCTTGGAAGCGATTCATGATACAACGTCAACAAGAAAATTGCTGAAGAAATTGGTATACCTAAGTCCTCTGTTGTTAGGATTATCAAAGAAGAAAAAGCTAAAACCACCTATAAACCAAAAATAACTCAGTTATTCTTCAAGGATGACACAGATCGAATAATCGAATTCTGCCAAATTGTTTCCAAGAAAGTTTTCAGGTGAACAAAATGCGTCTTTTGGTTTAACGATCAGGATCAATCATCAAAATGTTCACAGATGGGCACTACAAAATCCACACTTCAAGATTGCAAAATCTGGAAAACGGAGACGCTGACTGTTTGGGCCTGCATTGGTCATAGTGGCATTGGCTTCCAACGACATTTTTCTCGCGACACAATGGACGGGAAAAGATACTGCAACGTGCTATAAGAGAAAATGCCTTCATCACTTCACCAATGGGACTGAGAAGACCTCGATTTATCAACAAGATGGCGCCGCTTCGTGTCACTTTGCAGCAAACTCTCGTGCAATCTTGGACGAACATCTTCCCGGAAGATGGTTTGGAAGACGCGGACCAGTGGAGTGGCCACCTCGAAGACCAGATCTGAGAGCGTGTGATCTTTTGGTTATTGTCTTACTTACGCAGTAAAGCATTTGTCATCAAGTTGGTATACGTCCTATACAAACGATGAAGAAAGAAATGGCCAATATTTCTATGGAAATTGTTAACTTTATGAAACGGATAAGCCTATGTATTGAAGCTGATTGTGACCTGTTTGAATAACGTTTTTTTTTCGGATAGCATGAATGTAAATAAACCTATTTTTCATAATGTCAATCTGATTTTTCTTTACCGCGAAACTATTCTGAATCCCCTGTATTAATCTGGCTCTGTCTCAATTTTATAATTCACATCAAAGCTAACTCTCTCACAGAATGATGTCTTCTATATCCAACATCGAGAAATTTGATTTTTCTGTCTCTCCTCTGCAAATACGGACACATAGCAGAATTCCCTCATGCTGTAAGGAGTTACACCTATCTGATAGTCGTATTCTCTTTAAAGAATCTATAAACTAAACCCGATAGAAAGTGGACATCATTTCGTATTCACTTCGTCCAGTAATGCATGTTAGTTTTAATCGAATTCACTCGTCGAATATGGAAGAAGAAGAAGAAGACCAAGAGAAATCAGATCCACATTCGCACGGCATTCCCCTGAAATCACGTGACCAAGGAAATTAAATTGTCGCAAGGGAGGAGTGGAGAAGGGCGTGGAGTGAGTTCCTTAGATCAATATATAGCGGCGAGCGAGATGGAAAACCCGGTTCTCCTTCGCCACTCGATTTTTCCCAAAGATACCAGCAGCCGTATCGGAAATTGGGGAATAAAGAAGTCGAAAAAGTGCGTCGTATGCAGGATGATTGAATTTGTAAAGTGGATAATTGAAATTTAAGCAGGCTTTACAATTCATATACGTCCAGTATAGTTATGCCCCACTCGTAGAAATAAACCCTCAGCGCTGCCACGCCTAGAGGTGACATACCATTCATTTTGTAAAACGAATGTATTTCAAAATGGTCAATATCTTCTTCTTCCGTATGTAACAGTTATTACACGAAGAGAAATAATTGTCATAGGTATTCGAAAATCTTGACCTCATCTCTTTTCTGTGAAATTAAGTCATGTTCTTCTTAAGAAACAAGAGCCGCTGATGTTCTTTGATATCTATTAACTCCTTTACGACGGATAAAGCAAGTTCGCAATGGGTAGGCACTGTCCAAGATCGAAAGTCAATAGCTATCAAACCCAGAACTCTTTACAACTGGGGTGTCTCGTTTTTTTATATTTTATCCAAATGTGTTTAAGTGTTTAGGGGTCCTATCTCTCTATATAGATGTAATGTATGGCATGCCCGTCACGCATTATTTTTAAGATAAAATTTCTCACGAAAGTGAAATTGGTTTTAGTTGAAACCTTCTTGAGTTTAAAGATAAATAACAGAGCAAAAATGCACTAAGCATAGTTTAATCGAACATGTTTCGGGATTATTTTCACCATCTTCAGCGACACAAAATACATTACAAACTCATGATGACAAAGAAAGTAATTTGAATCAAGTGCAGTTAACTTAATAAAAAAACATTAATCGTACACCTTTAACAAAAAAGGTGCCCCATTATTAGCCGACGCAGTGTTTATAAGGAAGGCTTGTAGAAAGCTCTACGAAACGTCGTATTCTTCTATATCTGATGGTTAAGTAAATCTTCTCTGGGATCTTTATTTTATTTACGTCGTGTTCTATTTTCTCTTGTTTGATGATGACTACATGCGGTTAAGCAATCAAAACTCACCACAATCAACATACTAGAAATGACTTACTTTGGTCTGATACAGGTAGCACTAGTGACTGTGAGACCAAAGATCCGCCGACCCGTAAGTACTAGAGGAAAGTATATTCCGCGAGAAATTTCAATGAAATGTTGGTTTTGAGAAATATGGATCCCAAACTTCTCGGCTCAACACTAGTACACGACTATTTTCGTCCTGATTGGGACTCATCAGGTGTACATACGCAAGAAAAGGCGAACCCGACTTGCCTGACTACTGGGAAAATAAGGCCGAGAGTTCAGAAAAAGTAATTTTACCACACTAAATAAATGGCATCACGCCGTCAAATGCATAACAAAGTGGGATCCATAGTGTATAGTAGCCCCCTCGCCTAGGCACTTCCTTACTTCCTTACTTAGTCGGACCTAAGGCTACGCATGGTGAACCTTCTCCAAAAATCTCGATTTTCCATAGCTCTTTTCAGCTCTCTGCTCTGCATGCCGGTGTCTTTCTCCAGTTGTTGTCCTCGCAGGCCTACCTCGACCTCTTCTTCCTCGAGATGGCTCCCATAACAGTAAGTCGTGGACCACTTCACTTCTTCGCCAAAAATGGCCTGCAAAAGACAGTCGGTGTTTCCTGATCGTCTCCGTAATTTTAGGGATTTCTACGTGCAATTCTTGATTTGTGCGGTGCTCCCGCCATCTGATGTTTAGTGTTGCTCGTAGAAGTCTTGTGTAAGCGCAATTTAATTGGTTAGCAATTTGAGTTGTTATAGTCCAGCTTTCTGAACTATATAGGCGTATGCTTTCTAACGATACTCTGAAGAACTGCAGTTTAGTGCGATTATCTAAATCCGATCTCCAGATGGGAATCAGTTTACTGTGTGATGACCATGCATGCTTTTGCTAGACGTATATCCACATCTCTCTGTGTGGTGTTGATCCAATTCCCCAGATACTGGAAGTCTTCAATTTTCTTGATAAGTTTTCCATTTCTTGTAATCATTTGGCCTTGCTTTTCTATACTGATGAACTCCGTCTTTGATTCGTTTGTATGTCGACCAATTTGTTGAGCTGTCTCTTCAACTTTGTGTAGTAGAGATGTTACCTCATTGATGGAATCTGATATCAGTGCGATATCGTCAGCAAAGCCCGTGTCTGTTATGTTGACTGCCGGCTGCCTAGTACTTCTCCTCTTCTGTAGAGTGCCTAGCTAAAAGGCATTAAAATTTATAATATCTTTATTAGTTCAGAATAACGATCTCATAAAAAGAAGTTTGATTTTTAAAAAAATCAGTTTGTAAGAATGCCTTCCAAGCAGGTTGGTCTGACTGAAAATATATTGTTCTCTAATGGACAGCTGGTCGTGAACTCAAAATCGGCAAATATAAAACCTTCTCGGGTTTTATTCCCAGGAAGACATCCACTGTTTGGGGCACAAAGACCGGGAATGTACGACATCTGGATACGACACCCCAGCCCTAATGTTCAAAGTGGGGTGCCAAAAAGATTAATGGAGGACATTAGGCGATAATAAATAAATCCGGAGTAATTGAAAGGGGGGGAAAGCTGACGAGAGTGGTGGAAAGAGGCAGCTCCTCCATTGCCCGACGATTGGATCTTGTCGACTTTCTATAAGGAACCGCCGCGTGGTGACCATAAACACCAGCAGAGTGAAACTTTCGAAATTACCTTTTGCAAATGCTCTTTGATTCATTTATTTAAATTTCATCACATTATTACAAACAGACGAAAGGACCCCATTACTGTCAGCATTCATGCCCGGCAGTTTTCATTAAATTGACATCAAACGAAAGCGTCCAGGTGTTATGTATACTGTAACAAATAAGGATTAAAATTATTTAATTCCAATGACTTAATGGAAAATTAGACATCAGGCAAAAAACACGTTTCTTTTTATATAAAACATTCTCTCCATTGGATTGCAATTGAGGCCATAAAATTTTATTATATAGGCGTAACTATGCGCTCATATATTCATGATTAGGGTTTAATAACATCCTGTTGATATTAGCGAAGGTACCCGGCTTCGCTCGGATGATACATAGGGCAATAAAATATTAGGAAACAACCAAATATTTTCAAGTAAATAATTTATCTGGCTTAGAGGGTGAGAGGGCGCAGATAAACTAAATAAAGTCGTTATCGGAAAAACCTTTTGATTATTTAAGGTATACTGCTATAAGTTATGTATTATAGTAGCTCTCATCCAGGCGCACATTTTAATATAATTTTTATTCATATCTGTGTTATATTTCATGTAGTTTTGCCTCTTTAAAATTACGTGAATTTGCATTGAAATCAATAGTAAACCATTTTTTCTACCACACAGAGAAAACGAAACAACGGGGAATTCCCCGCCGTGCGACGTCTAGATAATCTATTTAAAGTCTTTGGTACAAAACGACTGCCAGAAGCATATTTATTAACAGGGGCAGGGGCGGCGCGCTGCATTTCCAGCGAGACACAAATATATCATTAATGACTAATACTACAATCGACGAGCTGATGAAAACGGGCGCAGGGGACCGCCGAATGACCAGCGAATACGCAGAAAAGATCGATAACTAATGCAACTGACGAGTTGCCGAAGCAGAGACAACCGGTATAATATCTAGCGAGTCGCGTCCCTTTTAAAATAAAAATGATGCTGTTTCGAATTATTCTCTACCGTATTTAATCTAAAAAGAATCTCCAGCCTTCCGCAGTCACTGTAGTTGTTCTGCTGTTAAGTATGATATTTAAAAAACATATGCCGTTCCTTGTTGACATATGCAGCAAGCACAGGGTGAAAAGTAGGGTGACCCAATTTGTAGGAAAATACGCCATCTCGATTTTATATACATGTCTCAGCATCCCATTGAGTAGGATGTGATCGATATGTATATACATGTATATTGGGCGCACTATAAACGACACTTGCCTTTCAAGGTTTTCGGAACACCGCAAAATGGAGATCTGTGTTTTAATTTAAGACTTACACACTGAACTGTGCCACCTGTGCTTCAGATCTCACTGGATCATTTTGTGCGATTGACAATCCTGCCACTAATTTCGACTATAAGCATCAAAGGTGTCCATTAAACATTATTGTTACGTGTAATTGTATAATGTTCTAGTGGCTTAGTCTAATATAGATGCTTTTATCTGTATTTGAAGCCCTGGTGGGAAATACAAAAATATTCTTTTAAAAATGTACCCAGATGATGTCAAGCTTGTCGAAAGTATAATAAAAATTGTTGAATTTTATTGATTTGGCCAACCTCATTGTTTTTCTATATTATTTTACGTTGAAGTTTTTTATTTTTAAACACTTTGTGTTGTAGATTTTGTTTTCATTTCATTGCTGTCTTTATGAATGGCTTATAAAATATTGTTCAGTTATTTATTCAAAAGTAGACACCAAGACAACTGCGCAATTAAATTGCGTCTTTTGTGGGCATTTTTTGCTATTCAATTAATTTTCTTATATGCGTATGTTAGATGTACAAGTGTTTCTTCACTTTTTTGTTTTCAGTTAAGAGTTATTTATTTTAGTGTCTTGATTGTAAAATATAAACATTAATTTATCATTACACGTATCGTATGCAGTATGTTCCATTCAAGTTATCGTTTGATTTCAATTGGTTTTCGTGAGTGAGGTTTAATAATTACATGATCGCTGGATAATCTGGGGTTTTGTGCTTGTGCGCGTGTGTGTTGCTGAGTTTGACGTGACGTGACGTAAACAGATTATCAGATATTCCCCGAGTGATGGATAACCCAGTGCAGAATTTCTTGGGGAGATAGGCGGCTAATCGGTTACAGTTGACTGATCGGGCTCCCAGAATACAGCGCTAGTAACAGAGATTGCAGACTGGGAGGGCTATGGCCAGGACTAACATTGGAAGGAAATGAAAAGATCCCCCTTTTAAAAAAAAGGTTTTTTTTCTCGTTTGTCCTTATTTGTTTTCTCAAGTTTTTAAATTTGATACTGCTGGTTCAAAGTAGTTGCACCATTTTATAATAAAAAATGCGTATGTCAGTGTTGAACTTGATTCAACAGTTAATTCTATATCGTAATAAATATTACTTTTTTATATTAATAAATAGTATTATGTTATATAGGAAAGGTGTGTGTGTGTGGCAAAAGTTTACCACTTTTAGAGCTTTTGATAAGCATTATAGTTGTCTGAATAATGAAGAATTTAGGTTTATTTCAATTGGCAGGGTGGCCACACATACTTGAAATTCAAGTATATACTTGAATTTGAAAAATAGGCTAAAATATACCTACTTGATTATACTTGAATTTTGACATTTTCACATATACACAATTTTTTGTATGGCACATTTCTGCATATTTCATCCAATAAATCAAATAATTTCTGCACGCTGCGCACATTAACTACTATCAATTTTTGTATTTAGCATTTCAAATATACTTGAATTTTATTTTGGAAATAGTGTGGCCACCCTGACTTGGGGTCAATATATACAGCTCTTCAATCGTTCAGATAATAAATTGTGTGTAATTGCCGCTTTTTAACAGATTAGACGCTGATAAAATAGGTGAAAATATTATGTATACATATTAGAGACAATGGAAAGAAGCTTCATTTTAATTTAAATTTGACGTTGATATATTCGCAGATAGTAAGATTGGAGTGCGTTTGTTAATTATTCTAGGGTAGAATGAGTATACATTGATAACTATACAGTATATATATATGAATGCAAAGCCGCAGAGGCACATTGTTGTACGGCTGCGAGACTTGTACTGCGTGTCACTCGAAATATTTGAAAGAAAATCAAAAGCATTTGAAATCCAATTCTGCATTAAATTAACTGGCCGATATCAGCGGGTAACCGAAAAAGACAAACGATGTGTACGTCAAAGAAAAAATGGCGAAATTATGTCCAGGGATCGATGAGACTTTTTGTTGCCACCGTAGATAGAAGAGGTGAAGCGACATTGAAGGGAAAGTTGGGAGGAAGACCGAGAGTGGGGAAGACATGAGTGCATTGAGGAGAGGATGTAAAGACAGGGACAGGTGAAAGAGGAAGACTTTTCCTAACCACTCAGGCTAAGCAATCAATGATGATTAAAATATTTATGCTGGCAATAGCTAAGCAGGAAAACGTCGCATGCTAACAGTGTCTCAACCGGAGCATACTACACGTCTCTGGAATGTTACTTTATCATTATTGCTATTATTATATTATCATCAGTAGTTGTAGCAGTAGTATTGTATTTCGATGACGACTGTGTGAATGTCCGGTTTCGTTTCTTCACTGTATAGCGGTTCTTCCCCATGTCTGCTTCCCACAGCCCCTCGACCCGGCTATACTCAAGGCTATCTGCAGAGTTCCTCCAGAGGCACGAGTCTTCCGCGGCATCCCATGGACCTCTCCATGGAGACCTCCTACGTGGACAGTCGGCCCTCGGACGAACTCGACGGACAAATCTCGCCTTGTGAGTTGTTGAAGGGGCAAACCCGGATATGATTTGGTCGTGGCAACTACAGTTGGCTACATTGTCGTGTTTCAAATATTGATAGGTTATAGTAGTTTAACAGCGGCCAATATAGATTTAGCCTAATTTACCCTCTGACGTAGCTAAAGACGTCACGTGGCGCCACGTCATCGATCACTAACTAAGTCGGCTAATCAGAGCTCGTCACGTCATAAATAGGTCAACGTCCGGATCAGTAGTAAGAAATCGGGAGTATGTAGGTCCCCGTCGCCCCTTGATGGCCCAAACCGAAACCGAAACCAGAAAAAAAATTGTATGAGCAGGGAGGAGGCTCCAGACAGTCTGATCTTGACCTACTTATGACGTGGCGCTCTCTGATTGACCGACATGCCTCTTAATAACAGTAAACTAGGTCGTTGCCAGGTACAGAGGCTGCCTAACGAACGTGGCAAGACACACAAAGAGCTTGGAGAGGACGGGAGATGGTATCCACTCTATAACTGCAGTTTCCAAAACACCATCATTTAATCTAGCCCATTAGGGTAGTTGACATAGTTCAGTACCCAGTTACGCACATTAATTAGGTCATAAGGGGTACCCTCGTAGCCTCATGACTTTTACAGAAAGTGCGTTTGTAAGTTTTTAAGAAATAGGAATTGTATTTTAATAATAATAAACATTATTGTTTTCTTAGTAAGACAGTAAAATCCAATTAAAATTATACATATTGGTCAAGTAAAATGTACATAATAGGACTAAATGTAAATAGAAAGGCAGTTTTAAAGAACACTAAAATATGTAAAACCTCTCTCACTAAAAGAATGCCAGATGCTACCACAAGCAATATGAGAAGTACCATATATATTTAAAATTTGTATATAGCGCTTTTAATATTCTGAAATATGATTTTTTCATAATCCTATCTATAATTAGAGAAATGTATGTATGCCTGACCGGTATTTTTCTCCCAACTCTCTTGACTGATTTGCTTGCTTGATGACTCAAAAAATTCTACGCCAATAGGTAACATGGGAAAAATAGCCACGAGATGCAAAATTTCTAATTGAGAGTCCCACAGCAGAAAACACCCCCCAAAAACCATGTTTTGCAGCGATGCTGAATCAATATGCTGCATGAATGTGAATTCTGCAGTAGCCGATTGATAAATTTGAATTCTGAAGAATAAGTGATTATTGCAATGCGAAATGAATCAACTAGCAGAATGTAGATTGCTGCGATGCTAAATCAATATACTACAGAATTCAAATTCCTTATTATAGATAGGCCTACTAATGCTATACGGGTAATCCTACTTGTTCTATTAAAGAATTGTAATGCTTCCATAGAAATGGTGACAGCATTTGATTTGAATATTTATTGCAAGTCCTCTTTCCTTGGTTACATTCCCAATTAGAGAATGTGTCTAATATCGATTATTTCATTCATTTTTCCTTTCCTTTGTAGTGAGAGTTTTAAAATCATCCTGTTCAATGTACCACTGCAGACAGACACAAGCGAACAATTTTTGCAATGAATCAATACTAATCTGAATTGTTGCGATGAATCTGCATTTTGTGGTTGTTATTTTAATTGCGGTTCCCATACAATATATGCTGGACTATACGCGTATGATTTATTGACTTATTTTGTTGTTTTGTAAGTATGATATAAACTAGAGCATTCGTTTACTTACTTACTTAGAGAAGATGAAATTATAGTTTACCAACCAGGTTTCAGAAAATATCAGTTAACTACGTAATCAAAGTTGCACGATTATTCTGTTGAACAACCTGCTTGACAGATTAGTGATCAAAGTTAATTGAATTCAGTTCATCAATTCTAGGGAGTCATTCGTCATTTGCTATCAGATTGCTTTGGAAGATGTCGGCATGTACAGTACACAGCCAACGATTAGGTAATTACTTCACAATATTTGATCTATCCTACAAATCAGGACGGCCGAGTGGTCTATAAGGTATTGCGTTCAGATCGCAGTCCACTTGGTGGATGTGGGCTCGAATCCTCTACTTCTAACATACATTTTGGATATGTTCCAATTGGTAAAACGCTGCTCGAAGATATATGCGATATTTCAAAGAATGTTAAATTAGGAGAAGGTTAGGTAACAGAGAACAGACGAGCCGCCTATGCTGATCCTTGGATGATAATTTGCAGTTTATCATTCGCTATTTAAATATTATCATTCGATTAAAACAACAGGAAAATTTGATAAGTCACTTTTCTACCTGTTTTAGATATGTGATCTTAATGAAATTTCTTGAAGATAATGAAGAACACTTTACATTTCAGTAAACTCACCGCTGACCACAGTCCTAATTCATTTCCCATTATTGATTTATATTGATCGATTTGTTACGCGAAAATCTCCAAATTTCCATTAGTGATTGGGACAAAACTGTCCACTTACATGTATGTACAGTATAGTAACTTAATCATAAACAACAGACTGCACAATTCTAGAACAATTGATCATTTTCAAATTATTGATTACTGTGTTAACTAATGAATATGCAAGCAGACTTTTAAATTGAAATACATTGAAATTTTAAAGTTGACTGACTGATTGCAATTCTCGACAAAATGTCAAAGAAAAAATAAAACCCAGTCACGTGCTGCCAAGTGAATGAGAGTGCATGGAGACAATTTAGCTCGCCATTTAAACAAACGCTATGGGAGCCGCGGGATTCGTTTTAAGGGTCACTTTTTTACTTCTTCTATGACGACCAAATCTTTACGTCATTTTATTCCTGTTTTTGATATGCGATTTGTAATGGCGGCAGCATTCGATTTGAACATTTATTGGCCATTTTTCGATCTAACGGACGCGTTGTTAAAATTTAACTGGATAAATAAATCTGAAATAAGAGAGTATTGTCGTAAGCAAAGAAATCAATTTGGAAGCTATGCAATAAATGTACGGACTTGATTCTTTCCTCAATCGTTCTCGGACATCCCACCCTCCTTGATTTCATTACCTGGTGCGCCGATCATTCATCTGACAGACAGCACGCCACCAGAGTCAGACACGACCGAGTTACTTCATTCCTTCCAGTCACATCTAGTATCCCTCAGTGCTCTACAGTATGTGCTGGGTCCGGCGTTTTACTGTTTAGCCGCAGGGAGTTTTGACGTCATTCACAGCCGTTCTAGAATCATAAAACATATTGGCGACAAGACCATTTACTCTCCATTTTACGCTAATGAAAATAGGACCCAATGGCCATTAGTAACAAACTGCCACTGAACGCCAATAAATGCAAAATTATTCTCTTTCGGAAAAATACTGGAACCCAATTACCTGAAATCCCCGTCATCAGACAAGTTCATCACGTCAAAATCCTCGAGGTACCAAATCAAGACGACCTGGGATGGAACATCCACATCGATAATGTCATTTCTTCGTCGTCTAAACGACTCCACGCACTACGCACGCATCCTCAACTCTCTTTTTTACCCAAAACGATCTACTCAAGATTCATTACGGTTTAATACACTTGGCCATTGAATATGCATCGCCTGGTTTCATCGGTCTCAACTCTCTTTTGACCCAAATGATCTACTCAAGATTCTTTACGGTTTAATACACTTGGCCATTGAATATGCATCGCCTGGTTTCATCGGCCTCATCGTCTGATCTGCAAGTTCACCAGGTTGGATGAACAATGCCAGTGCTCCAATTCTCCTCACCACTCTGCACGGCGGCTTTGGGCTGTCGCTAGGCTGTACAAACTTGCTCCCGCCAACCCTGAACACCGTTTACAGGAAATTATTCAACCAATTTCATCGCGCACGGGTCTACCACTTCAATCAGTGAGTCGGACCACCCGGTTTCCTAAATCCTTCAACCCTACTGTTACTGCTCACCTTAATGGGACGTTAACCCTATCCATACCGGGGAGGGGGATCAGCCCCCTGTTTTATTTTTGCTACCATTGTTTTTAAAAAATCACGTGACCTCCAGCTTTCATGACTTTTCCTAACTTTATAATAAACCAACACGTACTATAATATCCGTACACTCAGTACTTTATTATATAGTTAATTATTTCGATTAAAATTGAAAAATGGAAAAAGGTTTTTCACTTGTTTTGATGTACTTTAAAAAATAAATTAGCTGTAACTTTTTTTATAAAAAGAATTTATATGAAAAGTTATCTGTAGATCATTTTGATTTAATTAGGTGCCAATTTGCAACACTATACATTACTATACATTGCTAAAGTAGATTTCAATAGGGGGGAGGAGGCGAATCAGCCCCCCCCCCCCGGTACCTGGCTGCGCTAAATAGCCCGGTATGGATAGGGTTAATATAGTAAGTAGTACGCAAGTTTCGAAGTAGAATGGCAATAAGAACGCATAAATTGTAGTCCTACTGTAATGACAAATGTCAGTTACCCACTCCTACATAATAGTGCTGAATATTTATTGATATGTCTGATTATTTGTTTTTAGGTAAACTTATTTATATATGTCGATACGTTCGTTTCAATACTCCTCCGAAACTGCTGGACCGAATGATCTTAGAATTTACAGACGCGCGCGCGAGCAGACCTTTACTAGGAGAGTAGATGGCTACTTTTTACTACAAAATCTGTTGACGTACATACTTTTGCAGACAATCACCATTTACTTCACACATTTTTTAATGATTTTAAACGTCAAATAAAGGTGGTCTGCTTAACATCTTCGAAAGGTCTGGTGCCTTTAATTAGCCCAATCCTACTGTACAGTATTTTATTCTATTGAGTTTACAACATCGCAAATATATTGTACTAGCAGAGGGTACCCGCGTTGCTGGGCAATAGAATAGTGCACATGCCTAACCCTAACCCTAAGTAACCCTGCCCTAGTCCGGTCCCCCATCAATCTGTCTAAAGCTTCTATATAA
>JAUYWV010039785.1:0-16405 GCA_032274565.1 Nematoplana nigrocapitula
TAGCAATTGTATCGTCACACATCATTATACGTTTCAGGGAGTCGAGAATGAAGTATACCTAGGTTTACTGTTCGTTTCGTATAAGCATTGAGTCACTATATACAAACATTCAAAATTCAAACGTAAATATACGTGATGGACTACTGGTCTTCATAAATAAAATTTGAATCGGAAAACGTTAATAACACTTGAATCGGCCTCATATTATTTTGAATGTTTACAAAGTCTAATTAGAACAAAAATAAACAATGATTAAGAAGCGGGCATTTCAAACACCGATATTGTAAGCAAACGTCCTTTTTTGTATTATTTTTAGTTAAATTTGTCACTATTATTTATATTGCTTCTTTGCGTTATTTGCACTTATATTAATGATTATTTTATTAGATATATCATTATTTGTTTCCAGATTATTTGTGCCATCCGTAAGTAGGTTTCCACCATTATTGTTGATTGATATCACAGTCACAGACACAGTATCTACTATCTTGGTTGCCTCTGTTTGTCATAGCTTCTCAAACTTTGCAATATATCACGTCAGTTTGACCTTTCCTTTCTAACTCTTCAATGGTCTCACCACCTGTCACGTGTTTTCTCTGTTTCTCTTCTGAGTTCATTGTTGAATTACTTATATTTTCGTCTTCCATTTTCATTATTGATGGATTTCTTTTTCTCCTTTCTTGCATTTTATTTATGATTTAAGGAGTTATCCACAGCTTCTTTGGAGCAATTGTTACTATGTATTCAACATTGATTTATTCTGCCTTCTTTATTGTTTATTTCAGTTTTCACTTAGTCCATTTATCATAAATATATATTAATAAATAATAATTGATAATAAATGGCCCAGCCTGGCCCAAAATGGCCAGGCCATATGGGTAATAAAAGGCTTGGCGGTATATATTTCAGTCAATAAAATTACTATAAATGAATGCTTCTTTTTGTACTAATACTATCATATTCATATATTATATTAAATATCTATAAGATCCTACTTAAAAAACTACCATATATATTTTTAGGTTTTGACTATAGGATTCGCTAAATGAAATATAACATAAAGGGGCCATTCACTTATTATGTCATGCTAAATTTGACATTTCTTGACGCCCCGCACCCTCTTTGTCAGTTATCACACTCCGTCATGCTGTAGTAAACACCCCTTATTTAATTATGTCACACTAGGAGCCATATTCCCTATACCTGGAAACATACGGCCTGGCTGGGCTGTTTATTACCTACTATCATCATTATTCCATTAATCACTTAATGTACTAAATAGTGATATATAGATATATTATATATCTATAGCAAGGGATAACAATTTTTCTGACCTTTTTCGGCCAAATCTTGATCGGTCTGAGGCTGCGAGCCAAACAAACAAAATAACATAACAATGGAAAATAAAAAATGAAAACAATTTTTAAAAAATTTTGAAAAATCAATACGCTAAGTGGTGCTATCTGTCGAGCACCTACTCGCGCAATGTCCCACGTACACTGGACCTCGATGCCAGACGTGGGGTCGGTGGGGCCCTACTGCGAAAATAATGGAACCACAACTCGACCTACCCTGCCGGTGCAGCCTTAGGGCTGGCTGGTGTGGCGTGCAAAAAGAAAAAGAAGAGAGTAAGAATGTTATTCAAGTGGGAATTTGACAGCTGCACATGAAAATGATTCTTCATGTATTTCAACATGTTAATAGTTGCTTATACTCCCAAAAATTGCAATAATATGGGAGTCATGCTTAGCAATTTCAGGGAGGTGTGGAAGTGGTCTATAAAGAAAACAGTAGTCTAAAAGCTGCTAGACACCCATTGTCACCAGGCAAGGTACTGAAATTCCATGGCATAGGAGAGGTATTCCTCCTTGAGAAAGCTAGCGATCTGGGGCATGTTTTATCAAGCTATCCTAAGTAAAATACTAACTAAATTTTATAACAGATATTTATAACAAGGTTAATATGCAACCAAAAATGTGTTTCATCAACATTAAAAAGTTATATACTATCTCTGTTCTCTATAGTAAAATAGTGTGATAACCTAATTTAGTTAGGAATTCCTTCATTCACCCAATTAAAGCAGCTAGATCAATGACACATTTCATGTGGACAGAGAATGTAATGGGTTTATAACAATACTTTGAGGGTGTGTGTGTTGGTTCATGTTGTGGAAGAGATAACTGCACTAAACGAGAGTTGAGGGAGGGTTCTCATTTCAGGTAGACAGAGAATGTGCTAAGGGTGGTGTTACAGCAGGGAGGGTAAAAATTTGACAGTAGTGACAACCATACAAAAGAAAGGTGCTAAGTTCCCCTCGCTGCGCTAAAAGCGCAATGTCTCTCTGCGAAATAACATAGTTTAGAATAGACCCAATAACATACTAAATTTAAAACAGAGTTTAGGACAGTGCCCTAGTTAGTACACCTTAATGAAACTCATTGCTGTTCTAAATCAAGAGACAGTATGCAACTATGGATAGAATAGCTTAATGAAACGCACCTCTGGTCCCTGAGCTCCCAAATGTGACCCAATATGTTCCAGGACATGATGCCTACTGGCCAACCAAAGCATAGGTCGCTCAAGCTCTTGCTCAAGTATAATACAGGCCCCAGTGAGTCATCCAGTGTTTGATGCTGTTGTATCAAAACACATCTCTGCCAAGTCTTCCGCTACTCCCCAACATCACACCACCTCTGCAACTGCGTCGGCCTGGGCTTGTCCTGTGCCGGTTACCAGTTTGGGGACAGCAAGGAGCTAGGAAACCCCCTCTCTTGACAACGATCACAGGCAACTGGTCCACCTTCTCTTTTCCAGTGAGGTCTGGGAGAAGTTCCCATCCCAATGGACCACAAGGGAAATACCAGGCTTGAACTCCTTAATTTATATGGCTTGTTGTTCACAATATTTCTGACAGGCGGTGGATTGAGCTGCGGTTCAAGGCGAGATTTTCCACTTCATGTCCGAGACTTATCTCATAGTGGCTCGGTCCAAGAGCCTGCTTCGATCTACAGATACATCTAGATCTGCCAAAATGACAGTCTTCCGCCCTTGCTTAGGATGAGACTTTCCACCAACTGCTCCTTATGGTGCTTCGGAATCATCTTCTGTAGCACTTAAGGAGCTGGTGCTTGCCATAATGGCTCTCATTGGTGTGGCTGTCATTTCATTCTTCACTTTCCACATTTGCTTCTCAACTCTATCCTTTGATTCTGCAGCACAAGCCTCATTTGAAGCCAGAGTAGCATAGACTCCTACCATTGTTCCCTTCTTGCCTTTCTCCCACTGGACCAGGAGAAAATTACGATCTTCTTGGATGTTGATCATCTCCAGGGTATTGACATGGGCTATGTCGAAGAGATTATCCAGGTTCTGAACGAAGGACTCCTCGTTTGATTTGTGAGCCTCGCTGGTCCTTCCCTCACACTTCTTCAAACCCTTCCACACCTTTACCAACTTTGCCTGACAGTGTTGGATCGCATGAGTCGGTATATGGGCTTTCAGCCACCACTGCATAACCTCCTCCATAGAAGTTTTCAAGGCTATCTTTGAAACCTTTTCTTCTTGAAGTGGTGATGGAGGTATAATCCCAATGCCTGGCGATTAGGTGGTAGCTTGCTCCCCAGAATCACAGGGTTTACTTGACCAAGCAAGTAGAATTTCGATTGAATATGTGTTTTTGACATACTTAGACTGAGGAGAAAAGATAAGAAGTGGTTAGTGGTTACACATTAACCCTTTCTGCACAGGTGGGATAATGAAAAAAGCTACTTTTCCGGGTATGAGACAGTTAGAAATTTGAAAATATAAGCAATCTTTTTATTGGTAGATATTTGAAGCTGTTCTATTTTTATACTCGGTAATCAATAATCATGTGATATACTCAATACTGAAAGTGTTGCTATATTTGGCATGCCAGCAATGCGTGGCAATTAGACAGATTTTCCAGTATGGAAAGGGTTAAGTTTATTAGGGTAACGGAAAATTATCTTATCAGGGAACATTTTGAATAGGCCAGCGCTGTTCGAACAATTGTCTGATCACTCTAATAATTCAGATACAATGTTTCTACCTCAAAACGAACATTTTATCACCTAGGGACCTTTAAAAATCGAGAAAAAAAGGACCACCCTATTATAGATAGTAATTCAAGTTTCAAATATATAAAAATCTAAGCATTTGCCAGAATCACCATTTACTAATATCTTTATACATAATATAATAATCCTATAATATACAGTAAATATGCCAAATTATCAATATTATTGTCATCTAGGACACAAAATACTCCTATTAGAAAAACCTCTAACTAGATTCCTACTACCAATAGTAGTATTAGCATTTTGCATCTCCTCTATTTATACTCTATAACTGCTTCTAAAATTAATAAAATCGATTTTGCTCATAAATATTGATCTAATTACTGAAACAAGATGGCCAGCGAACCATGAAATCAGGGAAAGTCAGGGAAGGACAGGCATGGTCAGAGAAGTCAGGGAAGGACAGGCATGGTCAGAGAAGTCAGGGAAATTACATGATTTTGTTGAAAAGTCAGGGAAAACACCTTTAAAAAGTCGGGGAAAGTCAGGGAATATTCTAGCTTTCTTTAAAATATAATTTGACTACAAATTTTGCTTGCTACGCTCACTGATTTGTTTTTATTTATATCTATTTTTCCTACCCGCCCTCGTGTAAATACATGCCTACATTATTTGTTGTCAGTAATTTTCATTTTTGTCTGCTCCTTTCTCATTCCTGTCCTGTGACTTTCTCTCTTTCCAAAAAGTCAGGGAAAATAATTTGGACTTGAGAGTGGCCACCCTGTGAAAAAGTATTCATATTAAAGTCAAATAACAATAATAAACTTACCATCAATGTATATATTGGAAATATATCACAAAGTATGGTAGCATACAATAAATTTAAAAAATAGTGACAGAATTTTTTAATATTTGAATATATTTGAACTCCCTTACAATTGTTAAACTGCTTCTTACTAATCAATGAGCATTTTTTGTTAGATGAATACTTACTAAAAATGATAAAAGATGTCAAAAAGTAGAATTGTGTTAGTTAGAATAAATAAGTATATATTTAGATAATATTCCAATATAAACAAAAATTTAGGCACTAATTTCAAATATTTATACACTGCAAATTAAAAATAATAATTTTATGTCTAATTTTCTGTGCAATAAGATGATGTAAATATAGCTATCAAAATATGTCTTATCGACAGGTAGTATGTGGTAACATGTAATAATATATTTTATTAATTATATTATAATATGGTTATTTTTTTAATTATAGTACATTTTATAACCTTAACTGTAGAAATTTTTTTTGGGCATGAGACTGGTGTTGAACTGTGAAACTTCACTGCCGAGTACACCATCTGGACCACTGTGCCAGAGTGGCAGATATGTTTTTTGTAGGTTATGTTGTACTTAAATGCATTAAGAATATTATTTCTCAAACATGTTTTGCTGGAAATAGATTATCAGATAACCTCTTTACTTTTCAACTATTTATGTCAACATACATTATCTCATTTTAAGACAGGTTGGAAAATAATTTTTTGATTTGTTTGCAATTAAATTTTACTCAGAATTATAAATCTTAATTTTTTGTACAAAATTGCAATATATTAATATAATTCTTTAAAATTCTTATATTGTGAAAATCATTAGATTTTTACCTATACTTTTAATTCATCAAAACTTCAACAAATGAAAATCTTTAAAAAGTGAATTATACTATTTTAAGAGAGAAAACTAATGAGCTAGTTCAACTATTTGTTAAATTTATAAGCTTTTTTATTTTGATCTTTTTTATTTATTTAAACTTTGTCACGGTCTCTCACAATGCATCACTGCATGTGTCAGTTTGTGATGAGTGATGTACTGCATAGCATTTCCAATTTGTTGGACGGAGCACACACATCCCATTGCAGATAAGAGTCAGCAGGTTGGCCAACCCGATGGAATTCCTCTCCCTCGCCTCGGCCAATGGGTCGACTCTGGCGGCCACCCTCCTCCGCCGCCTCTTTAGCCTGCAGCGCCTCCCCCAGCGACCAGCCAACGCAACCTGTCAGGACTGGTTGGGCCGCCAGGTGGCCTCCGGAGTCCGCTATGAGCCGACCTCCGACCCCTGCAGGACCTGCCTCTGTGACGCCGGCATTCCGAGCCAGTGCCACAGCGCCGGATGCTGGCCGCCGCCATGCGCCTTCAAGAAGGTACTGTACGTGGAGTGGTTGTGCGAGAGAGAAGAGGAGTAAACTGATAGGTGAATGAACGGCATTTTGGAGAAGTCGTAGACGAGTGGAGCGATAGAGGGGGGAGTTTTGAAAGAGAAAAAGAATAGAAACGTGATGAGCTGTGGTTGAAGAGGAGGGAAATAGTGTAAAAAGCGTGGGAAGACGAAGACGGGGAGAGTAGTTCAGTAGACGATATGTAAGAGAGAGATGACAAGTTGATGGGAGGAAGTCGTTTTAGAAGTGAGGAAGCAATTGCCGAATAAAGGGAATCTAGTGTTAGAAGATATGGGATAAGCGTGGGGAAACGGTAGAAGAGGGGTAGAACTGACAAAATTGAGGGAGAAGTTGTAGAAGAGAAGTTGAACTGATAGAATTGAGGGATGAGTCGTAGAAGAGAGGGATAACTGATACAAATAATAAGAAGTTGTAGAAGAGAGTAAAACTGATAGAATTGAGGGAGAACTGGTAGAAGAGAGTCAGAACTGATAGAATTGTGGGAAGAATCGTAGAAGACAAGTATAACTGATATAATTGAAGTAGACGAAGAAGAGAGGTAGAACTGATAAAATAAGGAGAAGTGGTAGCAGATAGGAGAACTGCAAAAACTGAGGACATTGAGAGATCAGTGATAGAGTAGAAGTAGAACTAATATAAATTAGAAGTGGTATAGAGGGAATGCTGGTAGAATTGAGGGAGGAGTGGTAGAAGAGATGGAGAACTGATCGAATTGCGGGAGGAGTGGTAGAAGGGATGGAGAACTGATCGAATTGAGGGAGAATTGATAGAAGAGAGGCAGAACTGATAAAAATGAGGATAAGTGGCAGGAGAGATGGAGAAGTGATAGAATTGAGGGAGGAGTGGTAGAATTGCGGGAGGAGTGGTAGAAGGGATGGAGAACTGATCGAATTGAGGGAGAATTGGTAGACGAGAGGCAGAACTGATAAAAATGAGGATAAGTGGCAGGAGAGATGGAGAACTGATAGAATTGAGGGAGGAGTGGTAGAATAGATGTAGAACTGATAAACATGAGGATAAGTGGTAGTGAGGGAGAACTGATAGAATTGAGGGAGGAGTGGTAGAAGAGATTGAGAACTGATAAAATTGAGGATAAGTGGTAGAGAGGGGGAACTGATAAAAATGAGGATAAGTGGTAGATAGGGAGAAGTGATAGAATTGAGGGAGGAGTGGTAGAAGAGATGGAGAAGTGATGGAATTGAAGGTGGAGTGGTAGAAGAGATGGAGAAGTGATATAATTGAGGGAGGAGTGGTAGAAGAGATGGAGAAGTGATAGAATTGAAGGAGGAGTGGTAGAAGAGATGGAGAAGTGATAGAATTGAAGGTGGAGTGGTAGAAGAGATGGAGAAGTGATAGAATTGAGGGAGGAGTTGTAGAAGAGATGGAGAAGTGATAGAATTGAGGGAGGAGTGGTAGAAGAGAGGGATAAGTGATAGAATTGAGAGAGGAGTGGTAGAAGAGATGGAGAAGTGATAGAATTGAGGGAGGAGTGGTAGAAGAGAGGGATAAGTGATAGAATTGAGGGAGGAGTGGTAGAAGAGATGGAGAAGTGATAGAATTGAGGGAGGAGTGGTAGAAGAGATGGAGAAGTGATAGAATTGAGGGAGGAGTGGTAGAAGAGAGGGTTAAGTGGTGAACGAAATGTGTATAAAGGGAAGTAAATCGAGAGAATGGAAAAGGAAGAAGAGCTGGGGAAAGAGGGGAAGAATGTACTTACAGTAGATAGACAAAAGGCGTAAACTTTATGTAGAACAGCCAAGTTCGCAGATTTGAAAGCCATTTATATGTAATACTTGGAATATGGAAGTGAAGCGGTCAGTCCCAATAATACGGAATGAGAATTTCCGGATAATTGGAATTTCGTCCATTTGGAAGAAGATTTCCTGACTAGTCTGAAAATTATGATATCCCATCTAATGATATTTCTATTGATTGCAAAAAAGCAGCGCCGCTCACTTTCCACCATCGTATGTATATGAGAACTGAAGAGATCGCGCTCTGGGGAATTTCGAGGAAGCGCATAGCGGAAGTTTCCCACTTGATTTTGTTTACATTTGCGAACTTCACTGTCTAAAGATTTTATGATGGATCGTAGATAAGTGTCTCTAATGTATACAGTACATGTAACAGTTTCCTCTTCTTGATAACAATATGCAATTTTTGAATTTTACAATAGGTAGCGTATGCCCATGACGTGCATTTGTAGGTTAGTATAAATATGTAAATATGTTTCACTGACATTCACGCGCATTTCAAGCAGTAGGAAATAAATTAAATTACGACCCAGTGTCACTCGACTTCAATCGCTTCAAATGGGACGGACAGAAGACCTCTCAGAAGGCTCCCCCAAAAAGGGGAGAGGTTCTGCGTAAGTAAAATCCGTGTAAAGGTGAAAAGAGAACTAAGGATAACCTATAGGAAATTTATCTAATGACCGCACCGACTCTATTTGAGCCAACAGCTGTAATCACTGGCGCTGAACAAAGGCATCGACGTGGAGCGCTGTACTCTGAAAATACTTGGATGCGCTTCTGGGAAGCCGCTGCTCAATTCTTTGCGGAAGAAGAGGGGGCTTCAATGGGTCAAGGAGAGCTGGGAGAAATGAAGTGCGAAAAGGTTGGAACAAACCTTCTCCGACTAGTCTAAGTCGGTGCACAGAAAAGTCAGTGAAGTTTACACAGAGTGTGTTGGTTTGCGGTTATTGCTGTAATACATCTGATAGTATAATTTTTAAAACGCTTGTTTTTCATTATTTGGTCTTACAAGCTACGAAAAATATAAATTGACAATATCGCAGCGTAGAAAAATTAGGCAACATCGAACCTGTATTCTGAAATAAAGTATTAAATTAGCGAAATGGCAATTATTCGACAAGTTATCCAGCAGCAGACCGGGTTCGGAGTTATTGCCCCTCTGGGTAGGATTCCAAACCGCACCCCAATTATCTCGTATCCTAGTTTGTTTGTTTGTTACCCGGCCCCTTCCGGAGGATGGGGGTGCGGCGCAGGAACCGCCGAGACCCAGCAACCGGGCAACTCCCCGTGGCCGCCTCCAAAGGTCGAGAAGGCTCGCCGCTCGCCGTCTCGCCAAAGATGGCAAGACGGAGGCCTGAAGATGAGGGTCAAGAGAGAAGAAGGTGAGAAAGATCCTGCGGGCCTTCACCGCAGGAAGGGCAAGAGGGGGAATCGGTCAGGCTGATCCGATGGAGGTTGTTAGATAGTTCGACTGGGGCACGGGTTCGAATCCTTCCCAGTCCTGACGAGAGGTAATAACCCTGAACCCGGTCTGCTGGTAGATATCTTGTCGAGTATGACATTTCACAATTTAAAATGTCCTCATTGGATACTACTATATTATCATTACTGACTCTCCCGTAGACAACATTGAATTTCGAGTTGACAATCTAGATGTCTTATGCCAATTATTTGTGCCTGTAGAATATTCACATATTTGGACAATTCCATGTTATGTCAGATAGACTGTGTTATTGTCGCACCCATTCTACATGCCATATATGAGCTGTCATGTCCCATTTCTAGGTGCCTGGCTGTTGCAATTTCACTTGCCTCGGCGAGTTGACTAATGCCACAGGTCACATGGTTTCCGGTGACGTCACCCGCGGCATCTTCTTCGGGGTTCCGGCCAAGCCGGAAGAGGATCGTAAGTTGGTTCGCTGTGTCTCCCAAGTATACTTATTGACCTCGCTTCGACAACGACTGAGATAGATACGCTTATCAGTGGAGGAAGGTGACCTGTAAAACTGAAGCTCGCATGTAGTCTGTCGCTAACGTGTGTGTCCTCCGCGGGCGGCCTTGCAGTTGAGGCTGGTTCTTATTGATTATTTTAGGAAGATTTGCTACAAAATCCACCACCTTTAACGGAGTAGGTTTTGTTTTCTGGTTTTATATTTCTAAGTCAGTGCTGCAAATGTTTGTTCGACCTTCATATGATAAAAAGCAACAAGAGAAACCTGATCATGCATGCACCAACATAATTCAAGTAATGAAAAAGTTTTAGAATAGAGTTCACTTTACGTAAAGATATTTTGGACAAAATAAAAAGACGAAAAGTTCTTTCATATTGTTTAATCCTATCTATAATTAGAGAAATGTCTGTGTGTATGTGGGTATGTCTGACCGGTATTTATCTCCCAACTCTCTTGACGGATTTGCATGCTTGATGACTCAAAAAATGCTACGTCAATGGGTAACATGGGAAAAATAGCCACGAGATGCAAAATTTCAAATTGAGAGGCCCACAGCAGAAAATAACTCAAAAAATATGTTTTTGCTGCGATGCTAAATCAATATGCTGCAGGAATTTGAATTCTGCAGTAACCGATTGATTCAATGCTAAATCAATATTCTACAATAAATTTAAATTCTGCAGAATAAGCGATTATTGCAATGCGAAATGAATCAACTAGGAGAATGGAGATTGCTGCGAATTCAAATTCCTTATTATAGATAAGATAGGATTACTAACGCTATACGGGTAATCCTACTTGTGATACTAATTTCAATTCCCTGACTTTCCATAAAATTTTCCAGAAATATTTATCAATTCCCTGACATTTTGCTTCATTCTTAAATTCCCTGACCCGTGTGAACCTTGTAGAAAGGATTTATCCATTAGGAACAGCTTTTTCAGTATTTAAATATATTCCAATATAAACAAAATTCCGGCGCCATTTTGAAAATATATTGTACGCTGTATTGGTAGATTATCAATACAAATTGACTGTGAGTTTATACATCTTCAGTGACATTCAATACGAATAATTTTTAGTAATTAGATCGATATTTACCTGTACAAATTGATTTTAAAATGTTTTCAGATTGTTTTATTGCATAACAATAAGTGAAACAATTTCCGACGTTACGTTACGTTTGTCCCTCCCATTTTATGCTTTGATTGATGCAAACAAATTCTTAAATTTATAATAACAGAAGTGACACGAATTATGGTATTATATTTACTTTTATTTGATTTCAGAAGATAATTTATAATTTTCCATGTTTCCTTTACATTCGTTTAAGACGATTGAGTTCATTTTTAAAGAATAAATCTTCTGCTGATTTGAGGCACCTGGAATAAATTTTTCAGTAATCAGTATTATTTTTCTGACTTAGTGGTATTTAACCTCCTTTAATCTTTTACCTTTCTACATTTATAAGAGATTTAGGTATCCGTGGTTTATTTTTAAATCATTTTATTGACTGCCTTATTAGAAAGAAGCATTCATGAAAACATTTGCAATGGATGCAACAAAGTTACTAAAATTTCCATTTACATTATTTTCAAATGCAAGCCAATTTTCTATAGTCTGTTTTATATATATTTATTTTGTTTCTTTTCACTAATATTCAAAATTAAAGGCCTTATTTGAGTTTAGGTCTTTCTGAATTCAAAATTATAAAGATCCTATAATGATGTACTACATTATTTATTAAAATAACTTCTATTTTATTCAGTTTCCCTGGAAGGCTTTCTTTAAAGTATATATTGTCAATTAGTGGTGCACGTTTCCGTGATTATTGTTGGGTAATAGATACATGGTACTTAGACTGTCTAGATCGATCGTCAATAATATCGATGACTGATTTCGGTAGAATAATGAAGTGCTTCAAGAAGCCCAATAGTTGCATAAAATTAAAGTATTTTTCTAATTTTATATACTTATTGACTGTATAGTTTTTGAAATACAAAAGGTTTCATTAGGTTAATTCAACAGATGCTAACCTGCAGAGATTCTTGAAAAGATTCCGGAGTTCTCCCTTAAAATGATTCGCTGCTCTCTGATAGGCGACACTGAAGAGCCCGCAAGCGGAAGTCCTGCTGGTGAACCAGTCACCACCAGCCAGACGATTGATCAATGGAATAAAGTACCTCTCGAGGTCGGCCGTCGAATGCGCTGGTGCTATCTGGCGCAGAGAGTCCACGGCTTTGTCCCTGACAACCGTTTCTTCCACCTGGTTTAGGCAGAAAAGCAGACTTTACTGATTACAAGATACATATATTCACAAATTTGTATATACTAACTACAGTATTGATCTTTTTTCTGCTGTTGAATGTGTTAAGCTTTCCACTTGAATTTAAGCAATTTGTGTAAGTAATGTACTTATAGATTTCAACACTAAATTTTAGTTATACACATCCTTGATAGTCATGGTGAATACTGAGTGAACTGCTGTTGTATCACATACATTCTAAAAAATGATCATGTCAATCAAATAATGAAAGCGTTTGAGTCGGGTTTTCTTTAGCAACTTGAGCTATTATGTGATCTTACTGCGGTACGTTTTTTCAGACAACCCAGAAAAGTTAGTCGTTGGAAGAAAAACGCCATTTTACCTTAATGTATAGTAAACAGTCAATGCGAGTTTTTCTAGCTGTTCGTTTCACAATACGTGGACGAATAAAAATATAATAGGTCAACGGTTTAATGGGTTTAAGATATTTGTCAATAGATTTAAATTAATAAGTCATTGATTTAGAATGCTATGAACATACAGCAGTTTATAGATGCGTCTTCACATCTCTAAAAAAGGTCTGTCTGTCTATCTGCATGCCGTTCACGCTTATTTTCAAAGAAGATTTGAATTAGGTAATTGACATATTGTTTAATAAAATGGCGGCGATCATATAAAGTTTACTTCACAATACTGTTCCACTGCTACAAATCTAGTTAACATATCCAGTGTTGCCACTCGAAAAGTCCCAAAAAATCGCAGGAAACTTTATTCTAAAACTACTCTACATAATATTATAAAAATGTAAGAACATCCAACTTTTATATAATGAATCAAACCAGTACATAGAATGGAATATGTACATCAAAATTAAACATATACTAGTATGTCACGCTAATGTCCAGAATCTACACGATGTGTACATTCATTTATGAAAGAGGTTCTGTATTTTTGGCAATTTTCGTAACGATGCCAACTCTTTCTGAGCTTTCAGTTGAGCAGATTCGTCGGCCACACGCTTCATGGCCCGCTCCAGTGACTCATAGACAAGCACATCCTTTTTCGCTTTCAGAGAAGCCTTGTCCGCCGATAACGTTTGGAGAGCCTTCGAAGATTCTTATAACTTTTGAAGTGCCTTCTGAACTTCAATTTCATTATGTATCCTTTCGGCTTTGACCTCGCGAAACTTTTCCGAATTCTGAAATTTAAATGCAAGTTTTTCATATTAAATACTACAATGGATAACAGAATTTATCCCTAAAAAAGCTTTAGTTCGTTACCCTTTTCTCAGCGTCAGATAACTTCTCCAATTATTTTTTCTTATCACGTCATCCTCTGTCTTCTGTCAGAGATTTCTTTCCTCTTCTTTGCGCTGTCGTTCGAGGTCTTCATTTTCCTTCTGTTTTTTCCGCTGCTGTATGTCAGATTTATATTTTGCAGAGGCGCCCTCGGCAGACATCTTCAGCGATTTGGGGATGGTGACATCACTTGAAGTCATGTTGCGTGCCCGCAAAAAGCTTTTAGCCTAGAAAGAGACTTCTTCGAGTAGAAACTGGAACAAACATTATGGCAACTTACGAATACATAATATCGATTATAAACAAATAGTAAACATATAAAAGTTGAACTTACCAGAGAGACGGTTGCGCTTACAATTTATGTCTAAGTCGTGGCTCTTTCCTATATACCTTTCCGTATTTGCATTGTCGTGAAATAAGCTGCACACAGCCTTCGCGAGGTCATACAAAATTGGAATTGACGGATCGGCAATATTGCTGCCAAACAAATGCCATGCATGGTCGATCTTGTTTTCGTCTAGCTTTTCGGACACATCGAGAGGAAGATTGCTTGTGTTGAAAATCCGAATATCAGTTTTTCAATCATCTAGAGAAGAAACTGGCACCACGATTGGCAGACTTTTCGCCACAAAGAGAGTATCAGCCTCATCGATTGGGGCTTTTAAATCGAAAAACTCTAGTTTTCTGAGAAATTTGAAGCGAAATGGGAGATTTTCTTTCAAATATTCGGCCAGGTAAACGTAAAACTTTCGAAACTGAAATGTATATAATCAAATAAAATAACATAATGAAATGTGAGAATTAATGATCGCCTTTAAAAACAAAACGATGTCCATGGTACACACACCTTCATTAGACATTCGGCTTGCGTCAGAACATCCAAATTCGCAAGCAATTCTTTTGTTTCTGCACCAGTTGAGATCTACTTGAGGATGTCGGTTCACCTGAAGTTTGAGGATTCTTCCTAACATATTGGAATAAATTAACTGCATTCTCAGTTGAAGATACACCCTTCTGTATATACCAGAGACGAAATCAAATATAATATGGTGATATTAAAACAGCAGTAACGGATTTAAAATATTATATGTACAAATATACCTTGTGCTTCTTAGTTGGCATGTGATATTTAATCACTTGGATTCCTCCTTTTCCGACGGCGAGCTGACAATTGCACAAACTGCATTTGAGTTTAAAAAGTTTAAACAATCGCAGCACCCTCAAAAAATCGCAAAATCGCAGAAAATACAAAAAAATCGCAGCTAGCGGCAACACTGCTATTAATCAATATATATGGATTGAACTGGCGTCTAAACACTTTTCACACTACTGCTAAGTAACTCATCCGTACGTGTTGGGGGTCTGTGAAGACGCTAAAGATGTAGTCAGCAGGTAATTTTTGAGAATTCCAAATTATCATTGACAAACTTGTTCGTGATAGTACCCGTTCCAACGTCATGTACGCTGTCTTAGCGATACCGTTTCGCTGTTTTAAATGAATAGACAAATTTTGGTAATACCAAGCTACTCAGGTATGCAAAGTAATCTATTTGTTCTAACGTTTCGCATTGTATCGTGATTCTGTAATACAATACACTTCATTCGATCTCTTCCACGACAACGTCCATTAGTTTGTTGCCGCCTCTGTAGCCACGACGCTACAGGGTTGCTTTGTCGACAGTAGTGCAACAGCCCCGCCAAACTAATCTGGGTGTGCCCTACACGTCCCAGAGGGGAAGGTCCGTTCCTGAGTTTTTTCTAAAGCTGTGAGAATAAGACCGACATACAGCTATAACTGACTTCGATGATAATACATGATATTGTAGAGATTATACGTCAACGCCAGTGACCTCATAAAACCGGTCTCCTAAGGAAATAACTGTCAACCCTCTCAATCCACTGCCAGGACGAGCTCGTTATGGCCTCATTGTTAACACGGTCACATTCAACCTCCGGGTATTCACAGGTTCGCCTTGGTACTGCTTCATGATAGACGAGGTTAAGTATCCTATTTGTACGGCCTACGCCCACAACACATCGTCCAGCACTGGATGAACATACTATTTTCGGATTTGGGACCTATAATCTGCGGTCAATGGAACAATTGATATCTACCTTGTGCGTTGCCTATACTGTCTCTAGACTCTCCACTACATCCGACAATCCCTGATGAATGGCTACTCATTAACCCAGATTACTGATAGTCTCCTATCCTCACCAAGAACGGCGCCTAGTGTGCGCAAATTTATACACACCCACTGCAACTTATAAGCAATCCTTGTTCCTCTCCACCCCACCTGTCAGAAATTATGAGTTTATATTCTACTGAAGCGCTTATTTTGACTGCTGCCTTTCTGATTGTTCACCACGAAAACCTCTCACCAAATATTCTAAACTGTAGAAGAGGCGGCGATAGAGGTCAGTGTTTTCGCCATATGAAATTAACGTCTAATTGACGTTGGTGATATTACCTTCCTATATATTCCGGCCTATACACACCCAACTACTATTACAGCGTAGACTTTTTTTGAGATCGCTCGACTCTTTCACACCTTGGCGAGTTCCTGCAGTGCGCATGCGCACCTGGATATCTCTAACACAAATATTTAGGTTCGATGTAGTGTAAGATTCTTTCCGTATCTATTTATCCCGAGAAAATCTTTCAGATTAAATTTGTGCATAATAATTTTTATTTTTTACTATGCAATAAATCGATCTTTATGCATTCAAATTTTACGTCATAATTCAGATTATCGCACAGTGTACCGTAATAAAAGTCATTATGCATTGTTTGAATTCTAATATTATCGCATTGTTTGAACTTAACATGACAGATATACCTACTATATGCGATATGCTAAATCCAT
>JAUYWV010039896.1:0-16402 GCA_032274565.1 Nematoplana nigrocapitula
CAAGTAAAACAAATATTTATACTTAAAAACTATTTTATTATTGATTGTGTTCTACTACTCAATTAATTGTGAGTAATACTATGATTTATATGTAATAACTGGATTTACGTGTTTTTTTCTGAGTGCTTCCAAACTTTTGATCGCGACTGTAGATGTTAATGTATCCGTCGGAACAGCTGAAGATCTCCTGCCCCCACCCAACTCTATTTGAAAAGTATGGACTGCATTTCGTAGTAATTTCGATAATAAACACTCTGAAATGACAATCTTCAGAAAAATAAAAAATATATATTCATTCTATATTGACTTTTAGAACTAGTACTACGATTATTCTGTTGTTCTTTTGTACATTTTCATATAAATTCAAATCCTGAAAACATACTGTAGTTTATTTTGCATGTCCTATTCAACTATTGACTCATGTCTACCAGTACACTTAACAAAATGAATAATCCATCTCTTTTGTTTCAGGTTATGGCTTTATCGATTTCTTCACTGAAGAGGCAGCTCAAGTTGCCATTCATCACATCAAGCAGACTCACGGGAGTTTCACTGTGAAATTTGCAAAGGTAAGTGCTGCATTCCATACACAACATTGGAGTATAGCACTACTCTCGGTTGTCTTTTGTAAAAGGACAGTAATGTAATTAAATTATCTTGCCTATGTCTTTCGTAGTACTTTCCTTCTTCAGTGTACTGCGATAATTTGTTAACTACAAGATCAAATATGGTTTCAGTATTCGTGACAACGTTCACACTTATCTACAATCGATATTTTGAATTTAGCCAGACACACAATGATATGACGAACACTAGGGCTCATTTTCTACAGTAGTAATATTATGCTTGAAAATACTACTTACGAGTAGTATGAAGATGTATGACGAGTAAGTCTTTTTCAATAGAACTATGTTAGTCCTAGTCTAAGTTTAGAAGTTTCTGGTAGACATTGCCAAAATTGATCAGCATAATAAAGTCTACTGCACGAGCGCCGGAGCGAAATACAACCTGGGGGGCCGAAATGAAAGCCACTTCACACATAACCTTACATTATTATCACATAGTTAAAAAGACGCCCTACACGTGGCATGTCGTGAATTGAGTGTTTTTATAGTCTAATATCTGGGGAGACCTGCAGATACACCTCGTGACCTGGGGGGGGGGGATGCCCCCCCCCCGGCTCCAGCGCCTATAAAATAGTTTATTGATTGGTTATCGCTAAATACAATAGAAGACCGAGCAAGCATGCAGAGAGTTAATACTAGGCCAAGTATAAACAAATTAGATATATTCACCCTGATGAGCTATCATTTCCTTGTAATGGGTCATCATCTTCTCTCTGTCTCAGTACTCCAGAGAGATGTTATTTCATTCGGAATATTGATTCAATGCCTCTCCATTTCGATCTTTGGATGTGTGTGCCTGGACGAGCTTGTGAACGTAACACAATATTCTTGGAAGCAATTTTGTCTCTGGTCATATTTGATACACGTTGTCATGTTGAATTATTGCAATTTTCTATAATATATATTTTTCACATTGTCTCAATTTGTAGGTGGAAAATGATCCACATTTTTCCTTTAAAAGTCACAATATATTTCTGAATTGACAAATTGATGTTGGGGGAGAGCCTGGAAGTAGCTAACTTCCTTCAAAATTTGTAGCAATCCGAGACCGTTTTGGCATATCTCCACCTGCTGCAATCTAAGAGGTGCGTGTAGAACCATTTCTCACCCATCGCAACAGGTCGCCCTCTGCACCCCTTATTTTAGTGTGCAGGAGCTGTAACCAATTTGTGCACTTGTACTTAAAAATGGGCAGTTGTAAAATGTCATGAATTTTCTGTAGCCAGTGCTAAGCACATGTCTATCAGGCTTATGATTGGAGATTTTAGAATTTTAAAATTTTATGCTCGATTTCATACTTGAAGTATGCTCTTTTTCAAAATTGTGCAGTTGTAAAAATTCCTTAAAATAAGCGATGGCCCTCTGACTGTTCACATTGAGCAAATTTCTTCAGTACCTTACGACAATAGACGACTCTTCTTCGTTCTTCTCTAGGAGTCAGGTGGTCTGGAACGATACCGATCGCTCACAGGTATCGGTGTTGTAAATAATTTTTAACAATATGAAACCAGTGGCCCGCTGCAGCTACGCGTGCAAGTGTTGTTATGAATAAAGCACAACGCGCTCAATCGCTCAGTTGCTGTGCAACGTGTTTTTGGCGTACGTTCAACCATTGGCTTCAACAGTGTCCGCTAGCGCAGCGCGGCATTCTTGCTTGTGTTCGTTCAACACCAGATAGATTACGCCAGAGTGAGAGAGAAAATCAATAGATCAGCTTAGCCGAGTGGGCCAGCCTCTGTGTGTGAGTGAGTGAATCAGGTAGCGATGGCTCGCGCACTCTCTTTGATTGTCAGCAAACTGGCCAATCAGACGGCGTGCTCTAAGGGTACGCGACCGAGCCAGCGACCCAGGAATCACGTAGCTTGCTTAATAATATCGATATAATTTGTGGGTAGACATCATACATTGAATTTCAAAGATTCAATAACTCAGTAATATGGAATAACAGAATAGAATAGGATAGATTGTGCATCAATGTCTTATTTAGAAAACGGGCGTTTTTTTAACAGTCGAAATATTGGAGCGCAGATATTGCAGTAGATCGAAGCGCTTTTTCAGGATAGTTCAATGACACCTTGAAAACACCATATATTTGTTTTAACATTACACCAAGGACGCTTGTGTTCTACTAACTTTAGAACCAACGAGATTGCTATCGTTTCACTCTCAAGTTGATGAAATAAAGTGGTTTCTTCATTTGGGAGACAAATAGGCAGGCATATCAGTTTTTTTTCTTCTGGAAAGCCCACCAACAGTTCGAGAAGATATACTGTAGTCATGGCAACTGATCATTCTCCGTCGTACGGCGACCCACTATAGGATATGTAACAGTAATCTAATTAAAGCAAGAAAACTAAATTAACTATCGGACTACTTTAAGGATAACAGAAAACCGGTTGTTACATATATTGTATAGGTCTTTGATCGACGCGAAGTTTAAGATTGATATTTTCTGTGATTAGTTTTCTCTGCAGTGAATGGCAAACGGTATAAAAGGGGTCACTCCTTTCTTTGTTTAAAAAGGTATTCTTCGAAGAATAATACTTACAATTTAGGTAATGATCAATCCCTGTAGAATAAGACCCTTATATTCCAATCGTTCTTGTACAGTAGTTTCACGAGTGTAAGAATTGATTAGGCTATAGTCAGGAAAACTCGGCCGTGTATGTTTTGTTTATAGTAACTACTTCCAGGATTGCACGATGCTCCTCACACCGCAGTCCGCACTATAGTAGAAGTTAACAATTCTGAGGTACTAACCTATATAAAATGTAATTCAAACATCGCTAGATAATGAAAACCAAATAACTCGGAGAAAACACAAAGGTAAAAGGGAGTAAAAACAACTCGTTAATGCGACTTGTTTATCAACTCAAAACATATAGAAACAAAGATTTAAGTTATCTTCTAGTGTTCAGATGAGAAATATTTTAGCGCCCCGTACGAACTTCGTGTTCTGTCGTTTATATAGAAGCAGACGTTGGCTGATATGTACACGTCTGTTTTTTAAGGAATGGGAGAGGATGGTCAGTCCAGTTTGCACCTCGGGGATGATGTGGTGGCATCTTCTTTGGACATTATTAAGTTCATTATTGGAGAATATCCTAAACCAACAGAAAGCAGGTTAATGCAGGTGTGAATGCGCCTACAGACGCGGACCTAATGACTCGTTTTGTTTCAAGTGTCTTTAAGCAGTCGTTTCGTTTGATATTATGGATATTTAGGATTTTGTGTTGGTGTTTGAAGGTGCAAATTTTATCGACTTACTAGAAGGTCGTCAAGTTTCCTCAATTCACGATGTCAACGCGTTAATTATTGCTTTTAAAAATATAGTTATATTATCTTGGTTGGCGCGAAGGTGGAAAATACGGTCAGTAGTATGGAAGCGTGACACCCAGACCACTCCCTCCCTCCTCCCCTCGGGAAAGGGATACCTCCGGGAAAAGGGTGATCTGGATGGTACACTTCTATATTACTACAAATTAAACGGGGCTCATTTAGTGAGGCGCCAATTCTGGGATCTATATATGTGCGTACACTAATGTTCGATTTTTTTAGAATGAGAACTATAATTTTTATAAGATCAGTTCTGAAGCGCATTTTTACAGATTGGGAAAAGTGGTAACATAACATTATATTTCTTCTGTTCATTCTGTGAATTTGAGCCTTGATTATTCTGTGAATGTTTCTCGCATCAGCGCAGATATAAAGAATAAAACAGAAATCACAGAAAGACCGTTGAACACCAGTTCATACATATCCGCGCAGTGATAGATCTTCCGTTCATCCCGTTTACTGTACATTTGAACTTCATCTCATCGCGGTAGTAAAATACAAATTGATCTGACATAATTTTGTTTACTATTTCCCCTATATAGGTTCCTCCTTTCGACCCGCTCTACCCTCATTAGTTTCAATAGCTCGTTTGGCCAAGAGTTTCTCAGCCTGAAATATTTGGCGCCTCTTTTCTCTCTGCAGAAAAGTGTGTGTCCCAATTGCACTTGAGGTACTCCTTACTCTGCGAGAATCGCAGAACTCATAACCGGTTTCATTGTTTCCCTATACGCCACCCTCATCCAAAGTGTATTTTGTCTTTTTATTATAACAACGCGCAACCTATATTCTATTGCACTTACTGTTCGCTTTCATGCATTCATTATACTCACCCCCGTCCTTTGGAGACAGTGTCTACATTTTCTCTCTCTCTATCTCTATCTCTCTGTTATATATCAGTGTCAGTCAGTAGTATGGGAATGGCAGACTCTAGACCACATGTAGCGGTGTGTTTGTCTGTGTGGGTATATTGAAACATTTGCGCCTTATGCGATATATGTTTATGGAAGAGAAGTAGAGAGAAAACCAAAATGATTTAGTTGAGGTTTACTGCAACAGTTATATATAATTGAAAACTCTATTAACTCTCCACTTTCTTGAACCTAACAACGATTTTCTCATAATTCTACAACGTTTACTATTAGTATATAGTGACGCACTTCGTAATATATACCGTTTCAATTACATATGTGCGTCTAGTGTAGTCTGTTCAATGGCATTATAGATTTCTAGTGTTTGTTGCGTCTATATTCTCTCTATAGTTAATATTGTTACTATTATTATTATTATTATTATTTTTATTAATATGATTATTACTACACCACTATTATTTATACCAATTTATCTCAGTATGACCTATAAATATGTTGTTTTATTAATAAAAATGTGAATCCAACTTCAATAAATCGTCTGTTCAAGCCAGGGATGTTATCAAAATGACCACACTTTTAAAAACAATTTAAAACAATTTTATTTCTCGTATCCGCTCATAAGTCCCACAAGTAATGACACACATACAACCATCTAGCATCAGTCGTAAAATTGATTTTTTGACGAAGAAGAATGACGTGAATGAATTTTTTAATTTAAACAAAATAAAATAATAAAATAAGCACGTTTCTTAGAAAATGTACGTTCGGGTAGCCCATGGTTAAAGTAATTTGTCACATCTCTAGCTCGGATATCTATTCTCTGAGGCGTGAAAGAGAGTACGGTAAAAGATGTCGCCTTTCTCAGCCAATGAGGCGTGGATATATGTTTTGGAATGCTATGTAAATGAAACGAAACCGGATTACCAACAGCAACATAAAACCGAATATTCTCTTTATACCTCTATATATGAGAGAAAATTTCGCTCTATTTGCCTCAAAATGCACGGACTCCGAGCACCAAAGAGCGGATGGTATTAGGTAGGATTTGGCAAGTATAACTTTGAAATAGGTGATTTCGTAAAAATATAATAGGTTAATAGGTCGTAATGGCGTTGGTGAGAGGCACTTAGCTGAGAAGAACTTGGTCGTGGTGGAAAAAAAACTTTTTATATACATCCGTTTATCCGGAAAAAGAGACAATATTGTTCTCCTCAAGTTGACAAAATTTGTTTATTAGTTTGACTCCAACCTACAATGACAAACATTATTAGATGATTAAGTAAAATAGCTAACATTATCGAACACCTTGGTCATTTGATCGAAGTCTAGTTGAGGTAATGCGTAACATTGTATCATAGTATCTTTATATTTTCTCAACTTTGTAGGAGAATGAAAAGGATAAAACCAACCTTTACGTGACCAATATTCCCAAATCCTGGTCGACGAAGGACAGCGACCATTTGAAAAAACTTTTTGAGGAATTTGGCCAAATCCAATCGGCTTTCATCATGGTCGAGAAGACAACCAATCGGGCAACTGGTAAGTTTCAGATTGAACTTGTCCACCAGCCGGCTAATAAATTTCCGGCAGCATAGAAACATTTCGATTGAAACATTATCTGGTTTAATATAACTTGACTATCTCCCTTATCATGTACTGTACTTTAATTTAAAGTTTGCATAATAATTCTTTATATATCATACTACTAGAAGTAATATGTATAATTTTATCGATTGCAATACAATTATCTTTCTGCTATGCCTAAATCTTTCCGCCTAATTTATATATATATATATTTATACTGTATATACAGTACATTATCTGCTGACCCTAAACACGGCACTGGAATACATTTTACGTCTTAGACTGTAGCAGTGTATAAGTTTGCATGTTGATGTGAATGCCTGTATTTAACTGCCCATCAAGACCTAAACGTTATTTTTTTCTTACACAATGCTGTTTGCGTTGTAGTATAAAGGATTGCTAATTGTTAATTTACTGTCAGTTTAACAAATGATGTATATTTTGGAATAATAGCCTTGTGAAGTATATTGGAATTATATATAATAGCGTAATTGTCTTCAAAAATAGAAACGTTTTCTCAGGTTTCACATCAAACTATATAAGCTTATCTACTTCTACTGAATTAAAAATAATTACTTTTAAAACATAATTAATGTTTCATTGTGCTTGCTATATTTAAACCGGCACCTACTCTTCTCATGACAGTTCAATAATAGCTAACTACTATATTTAGTGTTGCATGTTGGTAATATATCCAGGTATAACAAAAATGTTTAACTGAATTACTTTAACAGCTTGCACTTTTGTTATAAGAACTGCATATCTATTATTCTATATGAGAATCTCAAAGGCACAAAAACCGGCCACAATTTAGTGGGTCTTAGATACTGTCCACTAGGCAGGCACTCATTTTTCTTCCCAATACTATCTCGTCCTTCTCGTAATCTCACTTCCATGACTATACTATAACACTCTTGCTTCTTACCAGATCTTCCACCATCTTCCTCTACCTCTTATCCTCATGGAGTCATATGCATTAGTACTCTCATTCGTTACCTATACACCTTTGTCGATCTTCCTCATATATGTAACCCCCATACCGGGGGTGTCCTGGTTCGGCAGGCAAAGTACTGCATTCCCTGGGACCTCCTATACGGTTTCTCTCGGTTCTCTATCTTTGTTTCTCTCTCCCCTATTTGATTTCTCATTTTTTCTTCTTTTTCCTATCTTTCCTTCGGGAGGCGCGCGTCCCCTAGATCAATAATAATTAGAACAATACCAACAATATCCCTCCGTGTTTCAGATAATAATTGCCTTACAAAACAATTTTAAAAAGCGCGCTAGTTTGTGTGCCATTGAGTCTGGTAGCTGTGCTAAAACCTCCACCGAGAGAGTCAGCAGTAGTATGGCGAAGTTACTACTCCCCCCCCCTTTGGCAGTCCGTAGTACCGGTTGATCTCGTGCGCAGCTTCGCCATACTACTGACCAGCTTGTTATCCCAGTGCACCCTGTTAACCGCATGCTTTCTCTCTGCTTCTCGTCTGCCGCTGCTTTCCCCGCCTCTCTTTCTCTCTCCCTCTCGCCCTCCCCTCCGTCCAGCCTCAGCGCCCTATTATTGTCGTCGCACAGGTGTCGGTTTTGTCCGCTTCGCCAACGAAGAGGACGCCCAGAGAGCCCTGGACGGGATCAAGGCCAATCCCATCCTGCTGCCCGGCTGCTCCGGGGCTGTGGAGGCCAAGTACGCCGACAAGCACAACCCGGAGACTAGGCGTCGTCGGAACAACCAGATGAACGGCGCGAGCGTGCGGCCCGGGCTGAGCTCCAGCTCGCAGATTCCCCTCATCCCGAATCCGGTGGGCTTCAATGGGCAAAGGTGCGTTTGCTAGGGATAGACTAGGCTGATTCACAATTTATTGTACGAAAATCAAACTTCCAATAATGTAAACATGCTAAGAACAGTGGGGGGGGGCAAAATATGTTTTAAATAGCACGCAAAATCAGAAAAAGCGATTTCCTGATAAAACGACTGCTTGTTTAATTAACATGTCAATGATTGTATACATGGTACGTACATATTGTCTATTATTCTCAAGGAATACTACATACATTAAACAAACCCACAAATTAGTTTTACAACACATATGTTCATTAAAAAATGATGTTAGGTATTTGCAGTACACATTTAATACTAATCAGTTAAGTTAGGTAACATAAAACAGATGGATAAATAGATGTGGATTGTTATTCAAATTCTCCCAAGTACAGCTCACGTGTTTTATTCGACTGGATGAATTCGGTAGGCAATACTTTGAGATCAAGTCGATCAGTTGTCTCTTTTTCATTATTTCACAAAGTTTATGACTTTATTCATTCTGCATCGGGTCACAGAGATTCCACTGTAGGATTTAATGCGTTTTAAAACAGAATTAGAGCGCTCTGAATTAGCAGAAGTAGCTGGCACAGAGTTAGATATAATTGTATAGCGGTTTTTTGTTTTGGTAACATATTTGACAGAATATAGGAGTTTTGATAAATACATCACAGATAGTTGATACTTTCGTAACCTTTTTTATGTCCTTTGAAATTGTTCCTTGGAAGAACGTCAATTCAATGGCAAATTTTGAAAAATCAATATATATATTCTTTTGATATTTTGAGGAATTTTAATTTCAGTACCATTGGCAGCTTGCAAAAACATTTTCTCAACTGAAAGTAACATTTGCATATTTGGTTGGTCAAAAGGACTTTTGGAAGACTCAATAATATGATACAAAACTTCAAACTATTGAACTCGAAAATAATCTTTACAGTTCCAAACTTCTCATCCGTCATCGAATCATTTTGGAGCTTTACGGTATCTTGGTAAAGCAGGTTCTTCAGTTAAGTTATGAGCCTCGTCATAAACCAGTTTTTCAAAGAAATGTGAAAGTTTTTCTTTTGAGCGTTGTTGTTGGTAAAGCAAAATGGTAGCTTTTGAGGTTTCAACTACATCTTGCGTTGAAATTTTCTTAGCTTGAATTGTTGTAGATCGTTATTCAGAAATGGTATGTATATATGTGTACAAGGTGGGATAGTTTCATTCCGAAAAATGTTAAAACTTTCCCAACAATACTTTTTGTCCAGCACCCATAGTACTATACAACTACTCAGCATTTCTCGTTGTACTTATTTCTTCCGCATTGCAACTTGCATTTAGTGAGGTACAAGTAGTTCTTGATAATGCTCCCAAATGATGCCCGAGGACTACGTGATAACAACAATTATCACAATTATTAAACAATTATCACGTAGTCCTCGATGATGCCGTCCATCTTGTTGTACTAATGCTTAGATGCTTTATGATATAGAAATAATTTGAAATAAAAACTAAACAAATCATAATAGTTTACGATTATAGGTTTTGAAACCTCTCCTTAGGTTTATACTTTCCAATATCTACAGAAAGGAACAACCACGCAATACATTTATATACCTCAGAACCCTTCATTATCTCTAACATACATTGCAGGTAGCTAATTAAAATCACTGTCTAACTGGATTTTAATTACAACATTGCACCCTTCATTAAGGTTGTAGTTCAAAAGTCAACCAGAAACTTGGGATGATGCAACACATTGCTTCAAACTTTTGTTGTCCATAACAACGCTTGTATTACAATTTTCTAAAAATGTTATAACATTCCAAGGTTATTTCTCGAGCATTATTACTTCCATCAGTAGGTAGTAGTATACTAAACATACTATAATAAATTTATGGAATTTGTATGTTATTGCTTGCAGTTTGTACAGCCTGTACAACACGCAACTCTACAGACAGAACGCCAGCGCCGCCGCTGCCGCACTGACCAGTCCAGCCGCTGCGCCTGGCGCCTCTCCCTACTCCTCTTACGGCTACTACCAGAATCTGGGCGGCCAACAACAGCTATTGAGCAGTCTACTCATTAACCAGGCGCCGGGGGGCCAGTCCTCCGCCGTCCTCCAGAATGCCGCCGCACTCCAAGCCCTCCAGTCCGGGCACGCTGCCAATGGGCTCGGGGGTACGGACGCCACCACCGGCTGCTTGTCCAACTTTCAACAGATCCTCATTCCCAACGGTCTGACCAGTCCGGCTGCCGCATTCACGCCATACACGCACCACGGCGGCCTCGAATACAGCCCCTATCTCCAGGTTGCCGCTGCCCAGCAGCCCGAGCAACACTGATTGGCTGGCTGGCGGACGGACCGAGCGCTGATTGACTGGCAGAGATCAAGCAATCAGCGGTGACCCGGTCTGCCGGCCTGCCTAGCACGTACGCGAGCATTAGGAGCGCAAGCGCCCGTTGACTAACTATCAGCGCCTCCCCTCTCTACGACCTTCCACCACCGCACTTCGTTGCCTTTTTCTCTCGTCTAAGCATAGTTCTTTAATTTGGAGAACCTCCTCCTCCTCTCCCTCAACGCAGCCCTGTTTACTGACGAAGCGAGCAAGGTCGCCAGTCCCGAAGCACACACACAAATGCACACCACCACCCACCACCACTACCACCGTAAATCATGTGAGGCGGGCCGTGAGAGTAGTGCCTTCTCGAATCTTTGTGCTGCGCCTCCCATGATCGATCGATGCAACGTTATGGCGTCGTAGGGCGGCTTCTTATTGGCTCCCTCATCGTTCGCGGTCGCCGAATTTGACTGGCTGGTCAGCGCGTTGCTATGCGTGTTGGTGGTACGCGCGATATTCACTCACTTACTTAACTGAGACATCTCCGCTGTGATGCGAACAGCCTGCCTATGAAAAGCCACGTGTTCTGTTTCTTCTGTCTGATATTTTCTGACAATTGATAGCAAGGACGTTTTTTCAAAGAGAAAGAACCAAAAACTATTTGGACATTTTCATATGGAAATTGTTTAAATTACAAAATCAATACCGTACTCCCTTCCCCTATGACGAGAAGAAGAAATCGGCAAAAAGAAAGTTTTCTCACTTTTTGATCCATCAACAGACTATGTATGTTACTCGCCTCCTCATTTTCCCCTGCTTTTTTGGATCCCTTTAATTGCTTTTGAAATTGTCGATAAAGGATTTTCGCAATGAGTCTGAATCATCGCTATTTGTCAGCGTGTGCACCCACTCCAAAGTTTTCATCGCGATGTTTTAAGCCTCCTGCCTCCCCTTCCCTCTCCCTCCCTCTCTTCCTTCATTCTTTACCCTTTGCAAGTCGAATGGAGCTATCCAACTACTACTTCTAAACATTTGGACAGATGGTATTGAGAATGTTACATTTTTTAACATGTTTTGCATTTAAGTCTCTTTTCGATACAAATTTTGTATTTTTGTTTTTTTGGAGAAGATATTTTGTCAAATATTCAATTGCTATACGCCTACTACTACTACTACTTACTACAGACAGACGATGTCACGCCAGGCGCGACAAAGAAGATTGTTTCAGTTTTACACACCCTACACGCACACACTGCACGCCAAACATGGTTCGCTTACCTCCCTGACACAACCATATACAACCCATACAATATATCTCTCTCTGCTTTTTCTGTTTGTTTGTTTTTGTAAACGAAAAATATATATAAGACATCCAGTTAATTAATCAGCTAATTCTATGTGTACCCCCGTTGGATAAAGTGTTGCGCCTTGTGGTATACCCCAGTCAGTCCTAGCGCGTGTCCCTATAGCCAAACGACGGGGTATCGATTTTATATTAGCTGTAACATTCTCAACTCTGTATCGCGCGATCAGCCACCTCTCACTGGTGTACGGTGTCCATGGACGACACTTCCCCTATCGATCTATTTAGATTGCACACCACTCGCTCTACTTCCTTTTCGCTCGCTCGCTTGCTTACCCATCCGCCCTTGTACTGCAGAACCTATTCCTTAGATGACTACTATCTTCCCCCCCCCCATAATGACAACGTGACCCTTCTTAGTTGTTATGTAATAATAATCAGCTGTGTTATGTCTTACTGGATTGTGTAGATGTGTGTGTGTGTTACCTATCCTGCACGTGTGTTTCACAGTGAACCATTCAAGCAAAACGTGATGATTGACACTGACTGACACTACGATTTTTATCTAGCTCGCTCCCCATGGAAACGCGAGTAGTCCGTGATTGGTCGTTTTCGCGAGATCCAACGAAGAAGTTTTACCAGAGCAGTCGTGTTTTTGCTTGCTCTCCTACACCCGGCCCACCTTTACCTCTCTTTCTAACTCTTTCTGTTTGTGCGTAATCCTGGACAGATGTGGGGAGTTTCCCCTCCTCCTCGTCCCATTCCCCCAGATGAATCTTGTGGAATGGTACTCGATTTTCTCCTCATCCCCTAGTCGTTTGACACTGTCCTTGTGTGTTGTTTCTGTGTTTCATTCTCTCCAGAGTGAATCTCCTTCTCATCTACTCTATTCATCTGTATCCGCCGCTTTCCTGTCATCATTAGCACCCAGCCATATTTCTTCCCCGATGGATAGACATGTTTCCTTGTGTTTTTTTTCTAATGTGGGACCCTGGCCCCCTCCCTTCCCTCTATCCCGAGCAACCCCTATGATTCAGGGTGTGTGACGAGGTTTTTATGTCATCATCCTGGTGGTATCATGCTGTAAAGTCTTCATTTCTTCATTTTCAGTGGAATAAAATTCTTTTCAGGAATGGACAGCTGTTCTATTTTTGAGGTTCGTTTTTTATTGATTGGTTTCACTGCCGCCATGTTGGTTGACCTTTCTGCATCAGCTGACTTGGACTGAGCGGATGGCCGTTTGGAGGGACAGACCTCGTCAGAGGGTGGGTAGTAATTTAATCATAACGCGCCTCGTGTTGCAGAAGACGTTAGCGCGTAAATTCTTTATTGTTCACTATCGTATAAACGATATAATAACCGGAAGTTATGAATATTGCAAAAAAATACAAAACTGAAATAATCACATTGCGTACGAAAAACTCCACCGGGCACACAAAGAACAAACAACACAGTGATTGCAACCCGACTGCTGAGCAACTGCCAGGGTATAATATATAACGGAGAACGCACAATGCGCCGTCGGATGCTCAGCTAGATACTAGAAAACATCGATGACGAATATTAATGACGAGCTGACCAAGCGCTAAACATAGACCAGGCGCAGGCGTCCGCTACATTAATGATGTTTTTTTGCAAATGTCGTCGCGCTATTCTATTTATTAAACTGCCTACAGACAAGAGCCGGAAATATGAATTTCTGGTGAGATTTTGTCTTTGAAAGAAAGAAAAGTGGTCTGAACTTTAACTCAGATGGCCTCAGCTTTTTATGTTAAATAACGATATAATAAACGGAAGTTATGATCATTGCAAAAAATACAAAACGGAAATAATCACATTGCGTACGAAAAAATCCACCAAGCATTTAAGGAGAAAGGAGCCCACAGCTACTGGTAAACCTTCCAAGAACATACTGTACACACTTAGCGTGGAAGCCCTGTAGGTTACCTGTCATTGGAAAGGGAAGATCATTGTTACCATAACAAAAACACTATGGGCAACCAGAGAAAATCAGATTATCATTGATCAATATTGCTTATTGCCTTTTAATGATAACGGGAATAAACAATCCCGCTATTATAGACCAGATGGAAGTACCATCGTAGTAGTTGTTGCTTTTAATAGAAGAACGACCAAGGTAGGACAACGCAATGCTATATCACAAATATCAAGCTACGTTTGGATTAAGTTGTACACTAAGTATAAATATTTACAATGCAATTTACAATGATTTATGTACCGATCTGGCATCCTTTCGATGCAAAGATATAGAATACGACATCGGCGCATTTCGTCATTTATCAGACTGGAATAAAAATTAAAAGTCACTGTTTTCATTCAATGAACTACGGTACTCGTTGTGCCCATTGGCTCCTTTGAAATACTGTAGGTGTCTTTCTGCGCAACCCGCACAATTGGCATCACACCAAGTTACAAAAGTATTGTTCTTAAATTATAGAACCATGTAGTAAACTATCTAGTAAGTGGCGAAAAATAAGCTATATACATAATGAAAGTTTGATTTTTTCCAGGTGCGAAAACGCATTCTTAGGCATCTTGGAAATCATTTACATCTTCATATATTTACTGTACATCATATCAGATATGAACTGATACACGGTTTTTAGTCAATACCGGTTTCAATTTTTAGCACAGACAATGTCTACATATAAATACGCGAGATCTGTAAAGGGGTTACCGATTACCAGGTTGTGTCCAAACTCACCGCGCTACATTGCCAGTTTAATCTAAACCTCAGTCTTTATTTCATACGATCCTACTCTATGGTTCCTACAATCCAAAGGATCAATAACCATACAGGCACGTAACAAATGTGACTCGCTATAAATTTAGTTGCCAAACAGACGTATATTTGTCAACTTTGACAATAACTTCCCCCACAATGGCAACTCGGCACCCTTGAATATGGCCAGGCTCTCGTGTGGATTCAGCAGATGGTATCAGCTCGTGAGGTGGCAAAGCATCTATAAGAGTATCCTACTCTCTTAATCAAAGGTTCTATGGAGAAGTTTCCAGCAACTTGCAGCGCAGAAGCTCGACCCCGTATAGGTCTTTTCAAGAAACCAGCAGCTCTAGTTCCTTCTAGTGGATACCAGCACACTGCGGTTTACCAAAAAATGAGAAGGCAGACGAACTAACCGTAAGGAAGGTAGAAGGGAATCCCAGTCCGCATCCTCAATTCACCAGACAGCACAGAAGATACAGAGGAAAAGATGGACCCAGAACAAACAGCCTGTAACAGGGTCTGCGTACCGGTCAATGAATACTACTGTACTATCATTTGTCTAATAAAGATATCTTGGAAAACAATCCGCATGTTTTCTCTTTAGTTAGCTAATAAATTTAAAAAATATTGATTTTATCTAAATCATATAAAAAGTTAGAATGTCGTCAAGAACCTCATTCCCGTTCTGTGAAATACCGACGGAACAGGTGACCTACACCAGAATTCTAGCAGATCTGCGACCCAGATTTGACCTGGTGGACGACGATCAATTCGTTCGGACAAAGATCAGTGGATTCGCGAAAGCGGACGGACCCCCTATGTCGGAAGTCGAGAGTGAATCGAAAAGTGCTCTACAAAACTGGTGGACCACACAAGGAAAAGGAACGGTACCACCTTCCGCAAATCAAGTGGAGTATTTGAGCAAATATAGGAATTTGGAAAGTTTCAATAACATCAGAGAGAACTATGTGAAGTACACAGATAACACGACATAGTGTAGAGGTGGAGACTTCTATGCACATATAAGGCGTATCGAGTTACATAAGCAAATCTATTCCATGTGTACGCGGTTGGTTATGAAATATACATATTTATATTTGAAGATTTCCTTAAATTCTGCTACTACAAAATCACGAAAAATGCTCAATACAGCTAGCATATTTTGCCATGTAACACTCAATTTCCCTCAACGTGGGTTGGTACTCCTATTATGATCGCCCTGAACCATCTGTTGGTCTGCTGCTGTCCCATAGTTGCCACTTTACACTCCTTGGCCACGATACGTCCTCATACGACCTCATCTACAAGACGTGCCCATCTTTTCAAATAGAACGTCACAGGAGACGCAGCACTCGGCACAGACCTACAAGGACGATCCCCTCTGCACCACCCACAGAGCCTGCACAACTGATGGACTCACTAGAGTTCCATCTCCAGAGGAGATGAGATCTGCTTGGCCCAATTTCGCAGTGGGGCACTCTCCCCTTCTTCTTCTTCTTCCTCTTCCCACCCTGTTCCCGCGCGTCGCGGATAAAGGCGGTCTACTGAACCGGAGGGCCGGTTCGTCCGATCTGCCTAGGAATTCGTAGACTTTGCGTTTATGTTGTTGTGGGATGGGATCAGGCAGCACCCCCGTCAGAGGACCCGGAGCTCCCGCAGGTACGAGGCCACCGCCACGGGATCCTTCGTCGGCATCGACAAAGGCGGGGCCACCGCCCCGAACACGCGCAGTCGTGGGTTTAGGTGAGCAGGGCATACCTGGAGCCAGTGCTCCAGGGTCTGCTCATCCTCTCCACAGTGT
>JAUYWV010040007.1:0-25182 GCA_032274565.1 Nematoplana nigrocapitula
GAGGAAGAAAAAGACCACATCCTTTCTTGCCCAAGGTGGGCCGCAGTTCCTTTCGAAAAGACCAATATGACAGACGACATCTCTCTGACTGGGTATCTGAGGACGGTCCGATTGAGATGGTTCGACTGACCAAGGAGCTCTACCGCAACAACAACATCGGCCGTCGTTTTTCAAACCTATCCTTCTTCTGTACCTTTTGAATTCGAGTGAGTGGCCCATCTTGAACCTCCTCAAGCTGATAACTTCGTCCAGTAATTTTCCACGGTCTTCTAAATCTCTATAGCCTTTCCTTGATCGCGCATGGATATACAGTACTCTACATATATGGTTTCTTCATGATTTTGTTTAAACTTCTGGCCTTCGCGACGCCCATCTTTATCCAACTCTTTCTTGTTTTATCTTTGCCACTTCTCCTGCTACTCAGTCTGCTTCATCGTTTCCCCAGACACCAGAGTGACTGGGCACCCAGGTGAACGTTGCCCTCTTCCCGGTCTTAGCGAGTGATCCGCAAACGTCCTATATATACACCTGGACTGCTAGCACAACCCCTTTGGTCTTCACATCTCTTGACCTGATTCTCTTTAATCCCGAATTTTCAACCTTCACGCAGTGTGCTGCGAGCCCTGGAAACGGGGTGCGAATAGCAGAAAACTACTAGGGAGCTATACAGGAGAACGCTGTCGTTTAAATTAGCGTCTATTCGGCTATCACACTGCCATGGTATACAGTATATAGATTAACTTTTCTATATATATATACGTGGTTTCTGACCGTGTTACCAATTCTTATTTTACATTCGGATATAGCTTTATCCGTGAGATTGTTTCTTTAAATTTTTTTTTTTTTAAAACACTTCGAGGAGATGATGATTTATTACACATTATACATTTATTTGAATATAAACACTTATAGAATAAACCAGAAAAATAAGACGAATAACAAATGAAGAAATCACAATTGTTTTGCGGCCTTATACACATCAGACCTATATATTATCTATGTACAGTGAAATATACAATTCGAAGACACAAGATGTGAGATCGCTGTGTGTTGTTGGTGTACTTGACCGGGGGTTTGCTGCGAGGCAGACATTACGTATATATATACTGGATTTGTTCAATGTAAACTCAAAGTTTTTAATTATCTGATCTTTTTTCTCTTATACAGTACACTTTATCTTTTTCTTTGCAGAAAAATGCATTACTGCGAGACGGCCATTGAACATATATATCATTTATATAGTTTTAACCTCATATACACAAAACTGGAGCTCTCCCCAATCACCTCGTATCTCCGCGTATCGAATCTCAGATGTACACAGTATGTATAAATTGGGGTGGGTGGGTGACAGAGGTTCGAATATAGAAGAACGAACAAACTGAGAATGAAACAAAAATATCTATACATAAAGCACATTATGCTGATGGTGTACATTTACATGTTGTACTTGGTGTAAGTGAATGGGGCATCCTCTATACAAGAGATCGATGCGTGTTTCTATTGTTTCAATAAAGGTGGGAGGAAATCACATGTCTGATCCAGATCGACATTTGTAATGCTACTATTATACTATATACTATATATATAGAGAGAGATAATTATATTGTAGAGAGTGCCTATATAGCTCAGAGAATGAGGAAAGATGCTTTCCTGTGAATATTGATCAAAGTGCAGATGCGAGTTGACATATTCAAAAACCCGGTATTTCGGTATTTCGGTATTCCGTGTTAATTAGACTGCTCGATCGATAACTGCGATTTGACTGGTTCAATAAAAATGGATTACCATACGGGTCAACCCGCATAAGACAAAAATTCCTATAATGTGTGGCACGCACCCAGAACTAAATTCAGCTAGCCTATATGCCGACCATCAACATTTAACTGCGGTGATAATATAGCCCCATCCAATATAGCGCGTAAAATCCATTGGTGTGACGTTTGATATAGCGAACGCTTCTTTTTGACAGACATATTGTCAACCACAGGAGATCTGCCTTTCCTCTTCATATCCGCGAATCTCTATCGAATTCGACCGTATTTAAATGAGGATTTGATGCGAATTCCAGGTGATGCTCGTTTGTATACGTTTATGCGAATGTTTTCGCTCCGTTCTATCTATACAGACCTAAGTGAAGCCGACTGCCGTGTCAACAATGATTCATCTTCGCAGGCCCTCTCTACTAGGATAAACTTTCAACGAATCACCAGACCCCGCAAGTCTCGGTACATTTAAAAAGCTTCTTATAAAGGTACTTTTTTGTTAATGTTTTTTATAGTTTACGGAAATTCTCAAATTCTGAGCTATATACAAGTATACAGGCGTGTAGGTCTGTGTGTGCCTCATCTGTGTAGCTGTACATACAGTACGAAGCTGGTCCCAGCAGTCACAGCTCTACATTCCTCCGCGCCGAGCAGAAGACTCAACTGTAATAGGCCGGCCCCAAATGCGAGGTGGGGTGGGGAGGGACGGCCATATTGGAGTAGGCGGGATGGGGCTGGGCCGCCCAGTAGGCACCGGGAGGCGGGGGCGGATGACTGGTCGGAGAGCCGAACAGTCCGACCGCGGCCGCAGCAGCATTGGTCTGCATGTGGTGCATGGAGGCGGCTGCAGCGGCCTGCTGGTGAACTGGGGACATGAAGTTGAGCTTGCCCGGCCCACCAGCCCCATTGCCCGGTCCACCGACACCACCGCCGCCCGCTGCCGCCGCGGCAAAGTAGCCGGCCGAGGTGAGCAGGTCGTGTTTGTACTCGTACTTGTAGAAGGAGTGATCCGGGGTGGAGGTGGTGGTGGCGGGCTGCATCGCTTGGGCGAGGCCGGCGAAGTCGAACTTGTAGGCGTAGCGCTTGCCGTGCACCTGCAAACAACACCCAACTTTCCTCATAATATATAGAGGAATCTACTTCATGGCCGGACACCACCGACATAAAACTTTTATGTAAAACGAGTGTGTGGAAACCCACTTAGCGGAAATGCTGTTATCATACTGTAGTACATATGGATATAAATAGACTTCTTTCGCTCTCTCTCTAGAACAGTGCTTCTTAACCCTTTTCGCACCAGCAGCTACCCCCTATAGCACGCTGCAAGCTTTGCGATTTATCCTCCTCCATAAATCATTATAATTGATGAGAAGCAGAAAACAATTTCTTATATTATCATCATCATCATATTGTACTGAATACTGTTGCATAGGCTAATAGAGACAGATAATAAAATCCGACCAAAAAATTCAACATGTCACAAACTCAACAACAGAGTTGCAACGGTTTAATTGAAACGAGATTCAGCAAGTCAGGACTCGTCTGCGAAAGTGCTATTGTCATGTTAATTATATACGTAAAAATGTGACAAATTTTGTAATAAATTTGGAGATATTGCGCAGAATATGTTAGACAAAAATCAATAATGGGAAAAGCAATATGATTGGTCAGTGGTGTTTTTACTGCGGCGTAAGGTGTTCCCTATATTCGACGAAATTGCGCATTTCGAGATCGTATTACAAGAAGAGGTATAAAAATGACCCAAAGTTTTGGTAGTTTTAAAAACGGTCTAAAAATAGTTTCCCTTAAAACGAATCCTGTGGCATCAATATATGGATAAAAATTAATCAAAAGATAGCGCATGTTGTGCACGGTTTCACATTGAGAGGATAAAATTAATGCTATATATTACTTATAGGACACTATAGCATCAAAGTGCTACTCAATATACCTACTGTTAGCACTTTGTGCTTTTTTTTGTATACAGTATTTGATTTGTTAGCGGTGAGTTGGTCACGCAGTTTGTTTTCCAGATCAGCTGGTTGGAGTGGTGTTAAGTTTGTACCAAGCCGGTATGGCGGTATTGATCTGTGTATTGACTTGTGTTCAGCTGGTTTGAGTTTGCTTGTACAGTTGATATGATATTTATTTAGGCCGGCACTCTGCCGAGGGAACACACACACACAGAGACACACACGCACGGAGAGTCTGTTGGACGGAGCAGACTGTGGCGAGGAGGCGAGCAAGATTATCGGCTACTACCAGGACCTGTTGCTAGTTACAGGTGGAGGACTGTGTGTTCTCCCTGTTTTTTTGCTGTTTGTGTTGGACGGAGGAGTTAACGAGGTCCCCAGGAGTTTGGACGAGAACTCCACGTGCATCTTCTACTGTTCCGCCTGGACTTGGGCGTGGGATTAACGTGGTCCCCAGGAGTCTCGACGTGAGAAGGTTATATGTGTTGTGTGCCTCTGTTATTTATTCTATGACTGTAAGTACTCACGCGGCAACTTCTTTATAGACCGTTGTTGTTTTTTGCCCTGTACGAGTCGGTATCTGAGAGTAAGGTTGCAGAGAAGGTTGTTTGTGTGCCCAGTATAGCTGACCTCTTTGGTTGTGTTTCGCTCTAGATGGGCTGTGCTAGCTAATACAAAAGTAGCGAACACACCTTCTTATCTTTTCTTAAGTCGGGTTAGCTTCTTCATACTTCCCTCACTTGTTAGCCCTTTCCTGCGGTCGGAAGCCGGTTAACAATATTTTTAAAATAACATGGAAGGAACTTACATTTAGACAGCGAATTTTGTACGTCTGCTGTCGTCAAAGGCTGTGCGGAAAATGGTGGCTAAATCCCTCTATTGCTGCGTTTATATAGAATAGCAGAATCAAACAAAGAGTTTCTCTAGGTTGCGGGGATGGAAAATTTTCCGCCCTTTGTCTGTGTGTGTGTACGGGGAAGAGCGGAAATGGGGGACGTGCGTATGCACGGGCGGGTGCGCTTTGTCTGTGTATAAGGGAAGAAACTGTATGTGTATGCATAAGCGACACACGTGAGAGAGGAAGAGAAATGGTGAGTCATACTGCTGTGTCTGGGAGAAATCGATCGATAATCGCTGAACGAATTTCGTACTGCGCTTTGTCTGTGTATAAGAGAAGATACTCTGTGTATGTACCATAAGCGACACAGGGGAAGGGAAATGCTGAGTCATACTGCTGTGTGCCTGGGGGACGAAAATATTTGCGTGCGTATGCACTAGAGGGGAAGGGAAATGCTGAGTCATACTGCTGTGTGCCTGGGGGACGAAAATTTGCGTGCGTATGCACTAGAGGGGAAGGGAAATGCTGAGTCATACTGCTGTGTGCCTGGGGGACGAAACTTTGCATGCGTATGCACTAGAGGGGAAGAAAAACGCTGAGTCATTGCTATCTTGTGACGAAACTGGGGCGTGCATATGCATGGGTGGATAGAGTGGTGAGTCATACCCCCCCGGCGAATTCAACCTCTTGAGCTCAAGTGGCAACCACTCAAGATTTCGCCCACCCCCGGCGAATTCAATGGGATTTCGACACCCCCCCGGCGAATTTGAAAACGACTATAACTTTGTATCCACTCAACCAAATGGAATGAAACCAGCGGTGTTCGATTCGTCTCGACAATACCCATCCATCGCCACTACGTTCAAGTTCCTATCAGTAGTATAAAGTACATTGAATGAAATCGATCGATAACCGCTGAACGAATTTCGTATCTAACCACTCTGTTTTAAATAAATTGTCATTTACTGTACGTCACATCAATTAAACTGCACGGCATTGCACGTTAACACTTCGGACTATAGTCTGTGAATAGAATCGATCGAAAAACCAATAAGCACTGGATCTGATGGTACCAAACGATTCGTCTCGTCAATACCTTTCGATCGATATGTCGGATGATAGGATTCGGAGATATAAAACTTTCCGTTCGAATTTATTGATCGAACAATCATTAAGCACTGATCAAATTTCTGATCTGATGTATCCAATCGATTCCTCTCGTCAATACCTTTCGAATGATATGTTGGATGATATGATTCGGTGATATAAACATTTTTATTTTAAAAATTTGGGCGACATTTGAATTCGCCGGGGGGGGGCGAAATTTGAGCTTGAGCTAACGTGGTTGTCATGACAACGAGTTCACGTGACCTTGAGAACATCATGTGACTACAGCACATGACTAACCTTCGTTGCTAGGGGAATTCCCATGGTTGTTAAGGGAATTCCCAGTGATGCCCGTAACCAGTAAAGGCAGTAGGCAAACTAGCAGTATGGCCAATCTGCCCATTCTTGTCGTTTTTACCTTCAAGGACTAAAAGGGTACAGAGGGATAGAACTAATATAAGTCTCCTAGTTCCCAATTTTTGTCTCACACTACAACAGCAGCAGAAATATTCGTCTCTACAAAGGAGATCGCATGACATCATCTGCTCGTCTAACTGCAACTGTTTTTCAAGACCTTGGCATTAGGCGAGATATTCTGAAAATGTCACTGTTTAAACTCCATGGTCTCTGCCCATCCTCTGAATCATGTTATGCCTAGCTTTCTACCTTCTGGGCGCTTAAATTTTCCCGTAGTAGAACTACCCACACTAAATTCTTTTGTTCCTGTTTGTACCAAATTATTTTCAATTAATTCTTTGTTCGAAGTTAATGTTAGTCTATCTATAATTATATCTGTTATCTGTTCATTTTGATAACCACTTGTTTCAATTCATATCAAACGATTTTATTTATACCGCAACTCGTTTCACTCACATGCCTTTTGATGAGGACTTGTTTAGTCGGGAGCCTATCCACGTGAGGGCATCGCAAGTGTGCTTCCTTTACTCGCAGGGGAGATTCCCGGTTGATATTCGCCTTTGTTGGGGCCGGGAGCCGCGTCCAGGATCCCGAATAGCGGACAAGGGAGAAATCGGGAGTTAGTAGAGAGAGAGAGAACAAGAGACTCACCGCAACGGTTTAAGCGTGTATTTGTGAGTACTAGACTGGTACACGGGTCATTTGAAAATATATAGGTGCTTATTAGTTCAAATGCGGTAGGGGTTCTGAGCCACATCGGTCGGCGGGGTAGGTGGTCTGACTCGTAGCAGCGGGCGGCCTTCGGGTTGTGGTGTTCATCCTCCCGGTTTTCTGCAGCGGTGTGTGAGCCACACCCGACAAATGATCGAGGCATTGTCGTGTTGTCTTTCACCTTGATGGGTCAAAGCCCATCGGATTTTGCTTGGCGGTATCTGTTAATTGCCTCGTTAATAATCACTTATCGGTGACCCAATTGTTTGGCTCTTCCCCCGGAGTACAGAGGGGGTTCAACCTAGGCCCGAAGTCGAAGAAAAACATGTAGAAATTATTGTATTCCTACATTTACTTACTATAAGTGAAAATGTATAACTCGCGCTAAAAACTGTAAACAATGAATTATTACAGAAATATAGTAAAGCAAAATCTATCAAATAATATCAAGAACGCTCTATAACTATGTATAATAGTGATAATATTGTTAATTAATTAACCATCCTTTTTATGAACAGTGGGTACTAATGGGTTAAGTCTGTCTACCAGTAATTATCTCTAACATGACATATACCTTGTAATATGAAACGTCTTGTCTCCAACGAAGAATTCAAAGACTGCAAAGCGGTAAATGTGTTTTTTATGCTTGCCATATAGGAGTAGTATGTGTTATCCTAACTTTACACCACCCCCGCAACTACTCAGGGTTGTGCTATAGTGCAGACTATCCTTTGGGGTGAGTAGAATTAGGAAAATCTCACTACTGGTATGTGTTCTACTTTTAGTACAAATTTCAGCCAAAAGGCGGTATTTTAAAAAACTATATGTCTAAAAAGGTTAATTTATATAATCTCTGTTACTAATTAGGTATAAAAAGGCAATTTTACTACAGACGTTTCCGTAACGTTTACAGGACATTCTCCGTAAAATCTGCTTACTTGGACTTGTTTCTGGAAGAATAAATTTGAGTAATAAATGACTTTCATTTTCGATCTGTTTGCATGAATTTCTTTCTTCGGAATTGTATTCGACGTGCCGACGTATATTGTGAAAATTTCATTAATCTTACAAAAAGACGTCTTTGGTGGGTCAACTCAATAAATGCACCAAATATTTAATCATAAGTCCTCATTTTTTAAATAGAAATCCTCATGTGATATAAGCTATACGTAATATTGGCCACTCCCATATAAGCACGTTTCATTTACCCGTATTCCTTTACAGTCGTGCCCTATTTTCACTTAATTTTCCATTTACAGTTGTGTATTAATTTGCTTATGAAGCTCTATGTACAATTACTGTATATACCGTATCTAAAAGCCAATTGGGCCATTTGTATCTGTTCCTTCAATTATTTTAATTTTTGTACTTGCTATTCACCGTTTATTTATTAATTGTACTTACAACACTAATTTGTTACAATTATCCATAAAGATATTTTTCTGATAAATGCGTTCATGTTTTCTTATTTTTGGTGCGCCAAAGGGTCATGCATGAAGTGCAAAAGTGGTACAGTGAGCTATCTTTATAATGAAGTTCAGATCAATTCTCGTAGCTCGTTAGGCCGACGACGTTTCCAGTCTGAGTATGCTATAGAAGGGAAACTTGGGGTAGGAACTGCACAGTTACAGTTTCAAAACAGTAGAGAAAGAGGGAATTATCTACACTGGAACAGTAACATTCTCAGTGAAAATAACAGAAACATTAATCGGAGAGAGAAACCTCAAACTTAATTGCTGTAATTGCCATTTGATTATTTTTACACTGGATTTACTTGTTTTCTGATTGAAAGGACCATCTGTGTTTAACTTTGTTTAAATTTTCTACCGTTGACTTGATGACTTCGTAAATTTCAAAGTATCTTATATCGCCGATCAATCCTGATACTTCGCCCATGCAGTCGTCTTCTCGTGGCCGATCGGTGTCCTGATCCGGCAGGCAAAGTGCTGCGTTAGTTGGGACCTCCTCTCTTTCTCTCTCTCTTCTGTCGCACTCTTTCCTCTCCCTATCTTTACCTCTACTCTTTCACTCCCTCTCCTCTCTCCCTCACTCTTCCTAATCTCTTTCTCCATCTCTTTTTCACTCTCTCCTCTTTCTCCCCCCTCTCCTTCCATCTCTCTTCCCCTCTCTTCCTCTCTCCCCCTCTCACTCTCTTTTTCACTCTCTCCTCTCTCTCCCCCCTCTCCTTCCATCTCTTTTCCTTTTCCTCTCTCTCCCCCTCTCACTCTCTTTTTGTTCTCTCTTTCATCTACCTATCTTTACTATCTCCTCTTCTTTCACTCTTTCCCTCTCACATGCTTTCCTTCCCTCTCTCTTCCACTATCTCCCTCTACCTCTCTCCTCTATCACCCTTCTGTCACTCCCTCTTTTTCCTCTCTCCATCTCTCTCTCTCTCTCCATCCTCTCCCTGTCTCTCTTTTTGTTCTCTCTTTCCTCTACCTATCTTTACCTCTCTCCCCCCTCTCTTCCTTACTCTCCTCTCCCCTTCCCGTTGACAACAACAATGAAAGCGCTCGAAATATAATTAATCGATAAGATAAGTTATTCTCTCGCTATGGGGTTTAGGAACATTCCACATGCAGATATTGTTTTTTAAATACTTACCAAGAATATATACTCCACTGCTATTTTCCGAGTCCAACTGCTAGGATTCATAATCATTCAACATTTTAAACAGCCTCCTTGCTTGCCTGGTCGCAGTTTACGTGAACGGCTTTTCTTTTGTGGTAAGTTTAAATGAAATTTCTTAGAAGAATGATGTCAAAACGCCCCGATGTGCACTATATGACCACTCTGGGCGCAGTGACCATGCTATACAGGGGCAAATGGATATGTTAAAGCTGCATTGTACAAGCGTTATTTTTAAATGGCTATATGGTAGCTGTTTTTTTTACAGGAGAGTGATTTGCTTCTTTTCAAAGGAAGCACATGAACTAGGTTTGAATCGGCCAAGAAAGGTAAAAACAATTCGGGAGGAAATTCTAAAAGGCTACAATATAATAATAATAATAATAAACTTTTTATTTGCCACCTGGGCTCAAATCAACAAAAAAAAGTTTTACAAAAAAATAAAAATAAGGGTATTTTGTTCGGTCAGGCTAACGGAATAACTAGAATCAAGTAACCTACATATAAAACCAATTAACAGCTGTTTGGGACGAAGTAAACACAAAAGCTGAAAAATAAAACTATACAAAAAACAACAACCAAGGCCTTTACCTACCGATGAAAAACATAGAAAACGTCCATTTAAATGGGGAAACAAAATTAAACTAAACAATGTTATCAGCCTGACCGAGCAAAAGTTAATTACAAGTTCTTTTTTTCTTTTACTCTAAGTTAGAGTCTAACCCAAACAAAGCCCCTGGTATGGCTAGGGGTGCCAGAGGAGAAAAACTTCTATCGAGCTGGCACCCAATCTTTTTAGTAAGTAGTTTTACATGCAGTATATAACTTTTGGATACAAAAATTGGAATAACCTGCCACAAAAAATCAGAAGCTTAAATTAAAAGTTCCTATTTAAAAATAAAATAAAAATGCATCTTTTTCAATAACTAATTATTTTAGTAGTGCATTGTGTTGTTGGGGTGCGAGCTAAACTTAATTAGAACTTCCTCTCCTCTGGGACCCCTATAGCCATCGAAGGGTTTTGTTTCAGTTAGAATTATTTTCTTCCTTAATATCCATTTAGGGTTTGTTTTATGTATAATGTTTTTTGTGTTAAATTTTTATTTTTGAATTAGTTTACTTTTATTATTATATCTACAATATTATAGTGTTTTTATGTTTATCCCCGTTACTTATTGCCTGTCACGATCAGAAAGACTACAACCCGATTGGTATGTGACCCAGTGTGGTGACTATAGGAAAAAGGAGAAACGACCAGATAATATATTTTAATGCGAAAAGGTTGAAACAGGTTAAACCTGAAAAAACACAGCTCATAGAGCTAAAAAAATATGATTGGTGCAAAGAGGAAAACACTGGTGCATCAAGTAAAAAAAATCAGAGCGAAAAGAAATATACTGGAGCACACACAAATTTGCCACTAACCCAATTATCAAGAATATTGTCCGTCTGTGTCGAACCACAATGGAATTTGTGCCGGTAGACCCCGTCCGAATCAGGGTCTGGCCACGTATGTATAACCTCCGCTGTGTCTCAGTTCACAGACGGATTCTTGCCCCCGGCCACCAGAAACCTTACTCAGCAAAATCAAAACAGACCGCTCTCTGACACATCGTGTCTGCTTCGCGTCTCACACTTGAATGACAAATTAAAAAATGAATTAGTTTACAACAGTTCAGCCAAAGTTCAGTTCACTTTCGCACGCTTACACGACAAAACCAACAATGAACTAGTTTTCGACAATGCGCGATGCCCAGTTCACTCTCTAACCCCCTCCCTTGACTCCTCTACGCCCGTCGCAAGCCAGAACGGACAAACTGAAAAATGAACTAGATAATCGACAAAATTTATCGTCTATACTGATCAAAATAAATGACAAGACAAAAAATATCCAGCTCGTGACAATTTCATTGGTTGTGTGTTGTTCATTGTTTGTATTGTAAAATTTATTAAAGAATTTCTACCCTGGTGACTAAATAAAAATTAAAATAATAAAATAAACTCCAGCAAGCAGCGACAAGGAAGCAATGAAAAAAAAACGGAACAGATTTGTTTATTTTTAAACAATTTTATGGATGACGGGTCCACATTGGGCATTCTGAAGACTTACGATTTGCGGTATACTGCTCGAACGGAAGGCGAGAGCGTTTGTGGGTGCAGCCGAAGTGCGAAGGAACACTGCACTGCTGGTCAATGTCCCAAATGTATTCCGTCTACTGCGATTTGAATTTGCCATCTCGTCGGAACAATGTTATACATATATACTGGAGATTGCCTCTTCGACTGTTGTCCACAACGACCGCCCTTGCAGACACCGAGAAGTCAAAACAAAAGCTAAAATGACTAGATCAGGGAGCGTAAAGACATTTTTCAAAAAAAAAATCTGAACGCCGTTATTATAAACATTTCTTGCAACCAGTTTCGCCTATACCCGTAGGCATTCTCCAACAAAATTCAAAAAGTGTGTATACATCGAGAAAATAACCGATTTAAACAAACAAGAACACAGTAATTAGAACGATTTAATCGTGTATGTATGACGCGACGCAGTTGAATAAGTGTCTGTAATGCCTCTCTGACCGACAGTTCAAAGTCAGAGCTATATATAGCAATCCAGAATTTGAAACAAGTTTGATGGGGGAACGTTAGTACAACTCGAGCACTGTAAAAGATGAGGATTAACGCCAGAAATTGTTTGGTGTACTGGATGCCCCTTGACCCCCTTGTAGTCATCTGTCAATTTCGTTTTTCCTATAGATAGGAAATGTCTGGAACATTCAGACAACTGAATTTATAAACCACCTTAGCTTTAAATATTTATTGGAGTAACATATTTATTTGAAAAATAAGCTTGTAATATAATGGTGTCTGCTTTTTTCAAATAAAGATGTTATTCCAAAAAGCTACGGGTTATTTTCTCGATGTACACACTTTTTCAAATTTGCTGGAGAATGCCTAAAGGGTATAGGCGAGACCTGTTGCAATAAATGTTTTGTAATAACGGCGTTCGTTCGTTATTCTTCTTTGCTTAAATGACTAATTAATTTTAATTGGAAGAGCGATGCGGTTGCCGAAGGCTACACAATGCTACATGGATATGGCGCAGAATTTACGTAGAAAAAAAACAATCTGCAGTATCAACTGTAATTGTTCGAATGTCATTATCAATTTTTTGGATAATTAATTAGTGTTCTTTGCATTTTTTGCTTTTCCCATGTTTTCCTGTATTTTTCACACTCTGTAAAACAATGCAATTAAGGAATTTGTATTACTGCACTAATGCGAATAATGGAACTTTGCAGTAGGTATAAGTAATCTATTAATCATTGGAATATTACTACTACATGCACACAAAACTGAAAATTATTAAATCGAAAAATTATAGTGCAATTAGTATAATATATATACAGTATATAAATGTTTTCCTTTCCAAAACGGAAGATGGATAGTAAACAATGGCAAGGGATTCTTTTTTGAACCAATTAAATTATGGATGAAAAAATCGTCGTCTTACCGCAACTAAAGGGTGTAGCGAAAAGAGAAAACGGTCATTTTCCAAATAACAAAATTGTTTATTGTCGAAATGTTACAAAATGAATTATAGTCACAAAAAATTGTTATTATAAACAAGAAATTGCCTATGGAATTATTTTGAAATTTGGACTACACCAGGTGGCAATGTGCCCACAACTCCCAAATAGTCACAAATGGAAAAAAGTTCACGAGTCTGGTTGCCACAAACTTCGAAGGACTCCGCTTTCTCAAAGTTCTTCCCAGACAGCAAACTGTGAATTCTTAGAACAAGCATTCGCATCCTTCTCCACACCTACGAACTGAGGCAGGATGAGATAGCAGTATTGTGTGAGAATGCAATAATCCAGCATGACAATGCCGACCATATGTCTCACAAGCGACCAGAGAGACTTCATTGGTTCCAAGAGAAGGCTGTCCTCCGCTTTTGCAAGCTCCTTATTCTCCCGACACTAATCTCTGTGACAGATTGATTTCCCCAAAACTTGAAATGGAATGATACCAAATGAACATACCAACAGAGAGATAACTAGAGAACTACTCTCTCCGATGCACTGAGTCGCAACACAAATGCGATGATGAGGAGAGAATTTGAGAAGATGAGGGCCCACTACGAGGAGGTGGTCGTTATAAGAAAGGTGAATACGGTGTATAATGTTCACTTTTAAATCAGGCGTAACTGTGTCATTGTTGTAACATTTAAACAATAAACAATTTTGTTGTTTGGAAAACGATCGTTTTTCTTGTTACAGCCTATATGTCACTTCTGAAAGTTACAGAACTCTATTTCGCAAAAAAGCATAGATATCAGCATTTGAAAGACGAGGATGTTTGAATTCACGTATAGACACCGCAGACGCGGATCTAGAAATTTCATTTGGAGGGGGGGGATCAGTTGGGGGCGCCAAATTATGAAGGTTATAGTCATAGGACATAGGCTATTTCTATATGTACAAGGGTGGAAGGGGCGCCTGAAAATGGGGGGGGGGGTCGGACCCCCCGATCCGCCCCTGCTCCGACGAGTTGAACAAATGGCTACTTTTTATTTCAAAATCCGACGTATAGTTTAGCAGATATTCACGATTAATTGCCCGCGTACTGCAAATAAATGGGAAAATAAATAAAATTCACTGCTATAATTTCTATTTATGAAGAGGAACATGTCCTTTGGATACAGATAATCATGATTATTATATATTCTGTTTATATAAGTTTGTTTAGAATGAAAACAATTTACGTATGTCGTTCGTTGTTAATTATCAGTTGTGTTCTTGTATGAACCTTGTTTCCCCATGTTTTATATAATGCTATTTTTAGAGGCATCAAAACTTTAATAGGACATGGTTCATCGTACATTTTCAGAACAAGAAACTTAAAACATAACAGGTACTACAATAATATGGGGACGTACGTTTGGCGAAAAGGCTGACTTCAAAATCCTCATAAAATTGTTTTCATTCTAAACATACATTATTATTATTTTTATTTTTATTGCCCACGAAATAGCTGCAATTGCATCAATCCATTTTACATAAAATTACCCCAAAACTGTTTAAATAATAATAATAATAATTGAAAAGAACGACAAACAAACAAAATTCTTGATCAAAATAAAAACATAAACACTATTCAACAGGACATTAAGTTAACATAAAAAACTTGAAATTATGAAAACTGTTTTTCAAACTCCTAACGTAACAAAAAGACGGAACTTATGGAAATAAAATAAAATAACAATTAACTGTGAATTCTCTCTGGGCCGAAATTCTTTGTAGATCATGCTGCTTTCGTTTTCGTTTGTCGTGAAAATCAAGATTATTTATGTCCTAAAGGACAGGATCCTCTTCAGAAATAGAAACTCCTAATGAAATAGAACTTGGTCTATTAATGACACTATGACAAAAACTAGCGCAGCGAAAATCGTATCGTATTGTAAACAGAATTGCATTATGTATAACGGACAAAAATTGAAAAGACAAAACTAGTGTTAAAACCGTAAACAATCTGTGTCTACTCTGCTTTATGGTCTTCAGTTTTTGCACGATTTAGTTTCTTCGCTAAACAAATATGCTCCAAATATCTCTACAAATTACCACAGCAACACACAAGATATTACGAATCAAGTTGAAACACAGACTCCCAGCAGTGTGATACAAATAAACAGATTTTCAAAAACCTCTAAAGGAATAAATATTTTCAGAATTTATTTGAGTGAGTCGGAATGGGCAAATCTGTAGACTACACAACAGTAAGTTTTGTTTTCGTGGACAGCAGTAGAACGGGATCTAATCCTGAAAACCAACACGGAATGACACGACCCTATTTCAACTCACGTCTAACACAGTTGATTTGTGCTCTTTTCACCATACGCTTAGGTGTCTGTTTTCCCATGAAATGTCAGCCACTGCTCCAGAATGGAGTTTGTAAGCAAGCGTTTACTGCATGCAATTTCCTAAGCACTAATTTATAATCTCTGCCAGAGTCCTGGTTTAAGAAGCAGTCATAGCTTCATTCTCTCTTCGTTGTTTTAGCAACGGGATGAGCGCTCAAGTGGTTATCCTCTTTCTAGACAACCCAGAAAGGTCTGTCATTGACTGGCTGCTTCACGCCCGCTTCTCTCAATGAGAGTTCTTCCAACAGTTCTTTGCTTAAATCGCGGTGCTAACGAACCGGACATGTCCGTTATTGACCGACTGCATCAGCTGTAGTCGCGTACTAGCATGGCGTAGCCCACAGCTACCTCACCTCTGCCAGAAAAGGTTTCCAAGATTCGAGAGCTTGTCAAATGGATAAATATCCTACACCAAGAGAATAACGAGTTTCTCTTATTAGCTTTTGTTTTAAACATAGTTACAAATGATCTTTCCTCGGGATGTGAAACAAACGAGTGCCTGGAGCAATTAATTGTCTGGATGTGTTGTCTGTTTTCTATGAGTTTGCTGTCTACTTCTAGATAATCAAACACAGAAAGATGAAACTTTATCAACTCGTCTTTAATGACTGTACCATAAATTGCGCTATGTTTTTATTAATCTCCATTCCTTCAGTTGCCACAGGTTCCATTTTAATGGTGCTCCATTGATTTCCCAGCAGTCAGGCAAGCTGGGTTCGCCTTCTCATACGTACACCTGATGAGTCCCAATAATTACGAAACTAGTCGTGTACTAGAATTGGGCCTATAGGGATAAGGCAATTGCATTTATCAATCCTGATTTGTTTTCCATTATTAGTGGGACTTCTACTGACTCTCGGAAAATCATTAAAGAGCCTCTGAACATAAAATCTCTCTGCAGCCTTCTCTTAACAATTACACGTTTTAATGCCACTGTTAAGTATAAAGGCACACTTTTCTGAATAACTTTTTTTAATTACCACATTTATTGGTTGCGTAATATAAATAAACTGTTTATATCGTATTTTGTGTTTGGATCATGTTCACGAAGAAGACTTACATCAGTCCCTTCTTTCTGCAATGGTTTGTCCAAACTATTTTCATAGTTCATTAATGACGTAGATAAAAACAAATGGTCAATTATTTAAATAATCAATTTCTGTATTTGTTTTTATTGAAATTCATAATGCATGCACACTTTAGTTAAACAATAAAGGCTAACTAAACCTCGGTGTTAGCCTTGAAGTGGTCTCTTAGAAGCATTTCCGGTGCACAATGCTAGGGCCGCACTCGTCGTACTCCTGCTTGCTGATCCACATCTGTTGGAAGCTGGACAGAGAGGCCAGAATAGATCCGCCGATCCACACCGAATATTTGCGTTCTGGAGGAGAAACTACTTTGACTTTCATCGAGCTGGGAGCCAGGGCAGTAATCTCTTTGGTGATACGATCCGCGAAACCGCTGTACATCGAGGTACCACCAGACAGAACGATGTTGGAGTAGAGATCCCTCCGGACATCGATGTCACATTTCATGATACTGTTGTAGAGCATTTGATGAATTCCTGCATCCTCCATTCCGAGGAAAGAGGGCTGAAAGAGAGCCTCCGTGCCACGGAAGCGCTCGTTGCTCATCGTGATGACTTGTCCGTCGGGTAACTCGTAGCTTTTCTCTAGCGATGAGCTGCCAACCGCTACAGACATCTCCTGTTCGAAGTCGTTCGCCACGTAGCACAGTTTCTCCTTAATGTCACGAACAATCTCTCGCTCGGCCGTGGTGGTGAAACTGTAGCCTCGTTCAGTGAAAATCTTCATCAGATAGTCGGTCACGTCACGCCCAGCCAAATTAATTCGCTGAATGGCGTGTGGGAGAGCGTAGCCTTCGTAGATCGGTACGGCGTGCGTCACGCCATCCCCGGTGTCCAGAACTACGCCCGTCGTACGCCCGGAGGCGTAGAGGGAAAGCACAGCCTGGATGTTGACATACATGGCTGGGACGTTGAAAGTCTCAAACATGATCTGGGTCATCTTCTCACGATTTGCTTTGGGATTCAGTGGAGCCTCGGTGAGCAGGATTGGGTGTTCTTCGGGAGCAACACGCAGTTCGTTGTAAAATGTATGATGCCAGATCTTCTCCATGTCGTCCCAATTGGTCACAATGCCGTGCTCAATGGGGTACTTCAAGGTGAGTATGCCTCTTTTCGCTTGGGCCTCGTCACCCACGTAGCAGTCCTTCTCGCCCATACCGACCATCACACCCATATGTCTGGGACGTCCCACGACCGATGGAAAGACGGCACGAGGCGCGTCATCGCCAGCGAAACCAGCTTTCACCATTCCCGAACCGTTATCAATAACAAGACAAGGTGTATCTTCCATTGTTGAATAGTTTAGTAGTTCTAAAATTTACCGACTGCTAATAAAAATCGCTCTACCTTTATATTGATTAGAGGAATTAGAAAAGAGAAAGTCTTCAGTCTATAAAATTAGTATCAATACCTGAAGGTATCACTTACATTTTAAAAAATTATCATCAATTCATCAACTGTTAGTAATTGCATGCCACAGTTAAAGTATATATGCTCATCATTTAAGATGATATGATTACCTTACAATGCCGATCGCAAACGCGACTTTGGACATTAGACGCGTAATCATGACCCTTTCTCGGTATATACGGCAAAACCAGTATGTTCGACAAGCGATCTCGTGGCCTAGTGTTTAAGTGGTTTGACAACTGATCACTGGGGTACGGGTGCGAATCCTACCTAGTACTGACGAGGGGCAATGACTTGTCGAACATGCCATATCTGATTAAAAGTCCCCATTACTTACTACAAGAATTTATTTTATATGTTAGAATGTCACATGATGATCCTCGTCAACAACTCGTCCGGTCAGTACTTGGAATCACTTGAACAACAGTCATGCTATTTTATGAAACTTTTTATCCAGTTACACAGACCAACAGAAACATCCACTATTATAGATCAAAACAATCAAGTAGTTAACCAAAGTCTGGAAAGGAAGGTGTGAACTGTTTGGGCGCCTGGGTACTGTTCTGCTTTTTGTATATGTATTCATTTTAGTTGTTTGTTACATACTTTAATCAGTAACTTGCTACGGTTATTGATTATTGATTTGTTATTTGAATTTGAATATAACTAGTAGCAACGGCTTAGCTGAAGGCACACTGCGTTTGAAATTTTTTTTTGTGAAAAAAAACTGCCCATACCCAATTTTTGTTTTATATCAATCATATAGTCATACATAAACAAAAAATACAAAAATAAAAATATTTTGCCTAGATCTTTTTTTTTTATGGCCATTCATTGATTTTTTAAATTATTGATTTTTTTAAATGATTTTTTTGATAATTTTTTTGAGAAAAAAAACTGCCCATACCCAATTTTTGTTTTATATCAATCATATAGTCATACATGAACAAAAAATACAAAAATAAAAATATTTTGCCTAGATCTTTTTTTTCTATGGCTAATTTACGAATTCCATAACATTATTCTGATGACGGGGAGTTCAAAAAAGGTATTCTCGAAATTGCAGGATGTTTCGTTCGAAAGTTATGTATTTAATTGTGAAGCACAAATTAGTTGACTATCACGTGATTTCTACTGTCGGAATGAACACGCCGATTGAGTGATCGATACATTCTCTCACTGCATACATTGACTGCGAAAGACAAGCAAACTGCTGCCGTGATACCATTGGTGCTCAGAGCCGTTTGAATAATATAGCTGTAACAAACCGGTGTGAGAGAGAGACAGACACTGCAGGCACTGATATCTTTCTTAACAACGAAATAACAGAGTGGAGTCTGTCTCTCTCTACTAGATTATTCAAACGGCTGATTAATTATCATTAATCAAGCATACCGATTAATATGCCGACGTCTGCAAAAACGCACGAAGAGTGCTTGGCAGTAGTTTGCTTGTTATGTTTCAAAAAGTGTTCGAAAGACATGAGGACAATCAATGCCAAACACAAGGAGCTAATTAATGAATATTTCATCACTGGATACAATGATGATGACAGCAGGCTCCCAACAGTGATCTGTGCAACATGTAGAACAGTTATACAGCAATATGGACGTGGTGATTATTCTCGAAAAATACAATTATTCGACTACGCCAAACTTGGTGCTCAACCAAAACGCACAAGACAGAAATTGAATTGTATGTCAAATTGCGACGTCTTTTGTTGGTAGTGATGGCGGATGTATAGGTGGAAGCAAGTCAGTGGGAGGTCGACCAGCTAGTGAAGAAAAATATTGAAAAACACGATGTGTACTTCGACTCTGTTCAATTTGTCTCTCCGAAGTAGCACTTGGCAAACCACATAGCTGCTCACCAATGGCCAAACGACTAGAAAATGTGCAATCTCTGATATCTGCAGGTCCGGCTAACTCTGCGGAAAAAGTGGCATCAACCATTATCAGAGAACAAGTATCATCCAGTTCATCTTCTACACTTGAAATGCCTTCGTCGGGTGGTGGACATTCTTTGAAAATGGCAGTAGCTTCTGCTTCCTCGTACACACACAAACAAACCGTCTTCGATTATAGTACCATTGTAAATATTCAAAAGGAATTAAGTCTTAGCAATCGCGCAACCCTAAAACTAAGCTCTCACCTGAGATCAGCAACATCAGCTGTCCATAATAAAAACATCATTCAGCCTCATTTAAAAGAGAAGCTTCGTGAAATTGACCACCAATATGACGAATTCTTCGAACTTGAGTCAATTCCTTTTATCAAAAAGGAAAAGAATGTAATTGTTGAGAAGACTACGAGATGGACTGTGATGTGCAGAGATGTGGAAGGCTTTATTGAGTATGTAAAGAAAATGCGAAATTTCACACCAGGTAAGATTATTATTTAATTTTATATTACCATAGCTATTTAGTACATAGATTATAGTCATATTGTGGTTCTGAAAATAGCAATGCAGTAATGAAAAATGATCGTTTTTTACATAGTAGAACATATTCATTGGGACGTAATCATTAGGTCAAACAATCAACTCTCGCTGGGTTCTGAAAATAGTGATAATTGAATATTTGTGTAGTATGCCACTGTACTATTTGAATATTATATGTTACTGTGTATACTCATCTACATTTCTCTTTGTGCAGATGACGAAGTGCTTGTTCGAATCGGCATTGATGGTGGCGGTGGCTTCTTCAAGATATGTTTGTCCATATTTCTTATGACCAGAGAAGCAGAGAAGGCATCATTTAAGGACTCGGGGGTGAAGCGTCTATTCATATTGGCAATCGCAGCTGACATTCAAGAGAACTACGAGAACATGATGAAACTTTGGCGTGGTCTGAAGATGCATTCAGTTGAAACCCCATTTACCATTGCGACAGATTTAAAACTGTGCAATATTCTATTGGGAATGATGCCACACGGATCGAGTCACCCTTGTTGTTGGTGCACCGCAACTAAAGGTCACTTGCTCCAATGTGGAGAAACCAGAACTTTGAGTAACCTCACTGAAAGCTTCTTTTCCTGGATGGAGGATGGTAGACGTCCGCTGAGAGCTAAGCATTTCGACAATGTCATTCATCCGCCCCTTATCAGACATGTTGATCAAAAGACACCAGTGCTGCAAATTATATCTCCACCTGAGCTCCACCTGCTTACTGGCCCTGTCAACACTCTCTACAATGCGCTCGCCGCTACATGGGGTGATGGATGTGATCAATGCGTGCCACGTGCAGCGTGAAGCAATGCATGGGGGCAGTTTCACTGGAAATTCGAGTCGAAAGCTTCTCTCAAAGGTGGATACTTTGCAGTCAATGTGCCCAATTACCTGTTTGCCCCATGTTGCAGCATTCCGAAGTTTTGAAAAGGTAAATTATTGAATATCTACAAATAGTATACGCTCATAAAGTCGTGACGTAGTTAATTATAACTAGCTGTTATACGTCACACTTTATGAGCGTATAGTACCTAATTGTATTTAGTTTAATTAACAAACTAACACATTGCTCCCCCTTCTCCCCCTCCCCCTCCTTCATAGGTGGTGTCATCCTGCTATGGTGACAGTCTTCATCCTGAATTCCTTGAACACATCGCCAGTTTCAAAGCTTGTTATGAAGTTCTTGGAATCAGTGTCACTCCCAAAGTACACGCTGTGTTGCATCACGTGCCCCAGTTCTGTTCTCTGAAAGGCAGGGGCTTGGCAGCTTGGAGCGAGCAAGCAACCGAATCTGCTCACCATGATTTTGACATGGTGTGGAGCGACTTTAAAGTTACATCTCATCAACACCCCAGCTTCCCATCCCGTATACTGCGCACTGTACAGGTTTACAATAGTAGGCACCTCTGATTATTTGCTTACATTTAATGCATCATAACCCTCAACAACATGTACTCACATTCTTTGATACTTTTAAATATAAGTTTTGGATATATATATAACGTTTTTATTTTATGTAGCTTATTATATAATTATAAATATCATATAATAATATATGTTACCAAAAAAATTTCACTAAAATTGTTTTTCAACAAATTATATGTCTACTAAAAATGTAAATGTCATCGAATAAAAATATCTATGTGAAATGTTGAATAGTTTGTTTTTGTACTTTTGTTATTATAATATATATGACATGGGACTATTTTTAGGGCCGGGCAGTTAGTTTAACAAAAAAACAATTTATAAAAAAAATCAATAATTAAAAAAATCAAAAATGGCCATAGAAAAAAAAGATCTAGGCAAAATATTTGTATTTTTGTATTTTTTGTTTATGTATGACTAAATGATTGATATAGAACAAAAATTGGGTATGGGCAGTTTTTTTTCACAAAAAAATTATCAAAAAGTCATTTAAAAAAATCAATGAATGGCCATAGAAACAAAAGATCTAGGCAAAATATTTTCATTTTTGTATTTTTTGTTTATGTATGACTATATGATTGATATAAAACAAAAATTGGGCATGGCAGTTTTTTCACAAAACAAAATTTTCAAACGCAGTGTGATATGTACGGACAGCCGAGCTCTGTTAAGGATGATCCAGTTGGACAGAAGCGGGATGAATGAGGAAGTCGAGGAGGTGAAAGATCTGCTGTTGAGCTTGGCAAGAGGGCGGATAATTTTTCTCCAGTGGGTGCCAGCTCATGATGGGGTGGACGGCAACGAGTGGGCCGACATAAAAGCGATCAGTCAGCACGGAACAAAGATCAGGAAGGGCTCGAATTGTGGTTGAATGGGTGAAGGCCCGGATTAAGAGGGCGGTGAAGTACGAGTCAAATATGAACGAGCGGCTGCAAAGAGTGTACGACGCGGCCATATATGGTGCGGAGCAGTGGGAAGAGGAAGCACCAGGTATACTTCTGGCCCAACTCAGATCGGGCCACTGCAACCAACGGCGGCGAGAAGGTCTGGATGAGAGGCGGGAGTGCCCGAGGTGTCAGGAGAGCGAAGATAAGGACCACTGGCTGATGTGCCCTAGCAGGGAGAGGCTGAGAAGGGATTGTGGGATCCAGGACATCGATAGGGACTCAGAAACGAAAATGCCATTGTGCGATTTGTCGGTAAGGTCCACCCCAAGTGATTGGATCAGTATAGGCTGGAGACACCACGCATCCTGACGCAACAACAACAACAAGCCTTATACTCATAGTGAACTCCTGAGCTAGATATCGAATAGTAGGTAGATAATAATTATCGATTTGCAGACTGGCGGTGTTCTGAGCTAGATTTGGGCCGATGGACTCTGCCATTTCCCGGTTTTTACATTCTACAACGTATACGTAATTTCACCTGCTTTCAGAGCTTCTGTGGAATTCCATCCAGAGACGTTATATAACGTCTCTGATTCCAAATGCTCTGCCAACCGTCATGTTTTCTTGATCGCAGCTTTCGATCAGTTCAGGTTATTCATCTTTCTCTTTAGTCTCCTCATTCCCACTACAACATCGCATACAAATGATATCTGTAATCTCACCATCTTGTGCATATGTCATCAAAATTATATGACATTAGCATATTCACCTAAACTCAATTGTAGCTTGTTTCTTACAAGGTTTTATTCATAGAAATCGGATTCCGCGGCACAGCTATTTTAAAATAGCTGTGCCGCGGAATCCGATTTCTATGGTTTTATTACTTTGAGTATATTCACTCTAATGCGCTTCTCAGCTTTCAAGATGTGTCTCTCTATCCATCTTCTTACAAAGATTTATGTAATTAGGCATTATTATATCTTATTTCCGACTTAACGATGACTATAACTATTTATTCTACTAATAGAAAATATAATATATTAGTCCTGTGATGACAATAAAAGACGAATCACGTCGCGTCTATTCGCTATATACAGTATATAGAGCCAATTATTACAACTAAAGTGACCTAAAATAGATCAAAATGATGATAATATAAACGTACTTTCCTAAATATAACCACTATACAAATTCCCACTGGAATTTAGTACATTTGGCGTGCAAGCAAAAACTTTTGAGCATACAGTACATACAGGATATTTCAGAATTTTGGCACGTGACCGTCAAAATGAAATAAGGTTAAATAGCTGTTTCTCAAATTTTTGAAATTGGTCGCGTAACGAAAGGAATTCTTTTTGACATAATACGTACATTTATTGTAATCTTAAAAAACATAATTGTATAAACACCAAATCATGTCGAAGTTCACTTTTTGTAAAATGAACTTAACCCAAGCGTACATAAAAAATAATATATATATACATACATATATGCACCCAAGAGGTCGGAATAAGTATACTAGAGTAGACACGTTCATTTAAAGATAAAGAAATTCCGTGTAATTTGATTGATTGCCCTTTCTACCAATCGCAACTAGATGCGACGATTTTCAGTTTTAAAAATATTAGTAGAATTGGGTAAGCATCAATAATTACCTCTTTGGCAGGCTTGTAGGTTAGTGATTAATTTTCCAATGCACTAATAGAACACATTGTCTTTTCATTTTGCCTGTCTCTGTACTGTTTATGACAGCAAGTTGCTATTTTACAAACCGTTAACCGAAAATAAATATTTGACCTTCTGCAAGTGTTGCCTACCAACACCCAAACCGAAATTACATATTTTGGCGCGCGCGTCTACCAATTCAAACCTCTTTGTATGTAATGTATATACATCACATGGTTTTTATCTAGTATATAGCGATTGCGGTAAATCATTCTCTATATATACAGAATCATATAATCATTGAAAAGTTTCATATATACTGTAGAAACTGTGACCTAACACGTGTACAAAGAACATACGATTCGGGACTATAATTTCCTGTGGCCACTAATGCCACCCAGTACCCGATCTAGAAAAGTTCTGGACCGACGCTTACTCAGGGAAATCTCCCTACACATCTCGGTGAAGGCGTCCTTCACGCGGTCGGGTTCATCGGATACGGACAACTCAGTGAAAAGAAATCCGTTGTCGCGAGCGAATTGCTCACCTGAAGAGAGAGGGGGAGGGAGAAATCCACCTTGACATTGAGCAGCACGTTCACCCCAGTAAAACAATTTAACTTTAATTGAAATACTAGCAGAAACAGCGAGAGCGTAATTGGGATATAAGCTTGATACTTTACACTTTACACTGCGACCACCGTTTACTCGGTTTTGTATAAGGAAGAAAATGAATTAGTTCAGCAAAACTGGTTGGGTATTGGCTATAATATTATGAAAACAGTGAATATAGACTTTTAGCGTTTGTCAACCTTGTCATTTTAAATACTAGTAGGATTACCCGTATAGTGTGTGGCTATAGCGAGCGCGGTTTGTTAAGGGAATTGACAAATCGATCATA
>JAUYWV010040008.1:0-16402 GCA_032274565.1 Nematoplana nigrocapitula
AGTGCGTCAAATAGCCCGGGTAGGATAGGGTTAAGACACTTAGTTAAATTATACGAGTAGATATCCAACACGTTTTGCGATAAAATTTCATTATAAATTTTTGTTTCGTACAATATATTTTGCAACAATTGGCTTTATTTGATATTCTTACGCACTGACACGCACAGTACAGTATATGTGCAATACGTACCCATTTAGTTTGCAGGCACACGGATTCACACGGGGTGAGAAAACACTGTTCGTTGGGGTTCTTGCAGCAGTTCCAATTGAAGCACTTCTCAAATCTAGAGCACACTTTACGATCTGAAAAATGTCGGTATTATTCCCACTGAATACGACTTGTTTAAAAGAACAAATGGGTTTATTAAACAAAATTTCACACAATAGTAGTTATAAGTGTTATTCTGCAGTTACACTATTGCCTCAGTGTGCAACCTATCAGACGACGCGCGGCATTATCGGAAATCAACTACCGATACTGATCAGCTATCTAACCAGTGCACTAGCTGGATCATTCTCCTGGTACCTTTATATATGCATAACTTAATGAACGATCCAGTGCCAATCTAGAAGAATTCATGCTTGTGACAGATTTAGATGTTCGCTATTTATTTGCCCCTTTCTTGATTTTTGCTGTTTTTGGTCCATAAAATTCATTCATTTTGAAATCCATGTAGTAAAAACAATAACGTGTCTGATATACAGTAGCATGATTATCAGTGATGATTTATAGATTGATCTATTAAAAAATGTTTTTTTAACATGACATTAGATATACAGTACATAAAAATGAACATTAGATAGTTAGTCACATACTGTAGACATATAGAAAAATACAGTGTATTTATTAGATGACAGTAGATCAATAGATGACATATTTTAAAATTTCTAATTAACTTTAGCCGTATTTTTATATATGTTTATATGTATGACTATCTACTGTAATGTTAATTCTTTGTTTTAATCTAATGTTATATTGAAAAACGCACTTTTTAATAGATCAATCTATAATACCTCAGGCTAGCGCAGAAGTTAAGTTAAGTCAATAAACGTTTATTTAGTTTAGGAAAAATGCTGAAATCTTTTCTTTTAAATTTTTTTTAAAAAAAAATTTCTTTAATGGATGCGATGGAGAAAATGTTTCTGACGAGCGTTTGTTGCGTTAATTGGATTCGAGAAAAATTAAAAGTAAAATCGAATGTTGCGATCCTGTTAGAAATGAAAGAGTGATGCTATTTCGAAAGATTATTTTCATGCCAGCGAACAAAGCAAATTGCGACATACACTTAGTCGGTATGTCAGATAACAAAGTCAGTGATGCAAAAATGTTGACATCCATTAATATATCTGGCCACATACAAATTGCTAAATAGTTTCCCACGTTTTTTAAAAGAATTTCCACGTTATATTCCAGTAATTTTAGGCTTTAGTACTTCTTACATTGCTGCAACGTGTTTACTGTAGTGATATATAGCCATTTAATATCATCAAATAATTGTAAAAAAGGACCAATGAAATTGACTCATTCAAAAGACGAAATATATTAATAGATGCAAATGCTTTTTCCCTAGATGAGGGGGTTGGCTGTGGATCCCTCATTTTCCGGCCCAACTCTAGTACACGACTAGTTTCGTCCTGATTGGAACTCATCAAGTGTACGCAAAAGAAGGCGAACCGATCTTGGCTTACTACTGGCAAGTCAAGCCAGGTGCTCCGGAAAATGTTTTCACCACAGCGAGATTAATGGCATCCGGCCATCACATGCAATGACAAGTCATTTTCATAAAAATTTAGCCATTTTCCGGAGCACCTGGCTTGACTTGCCAGTAGTAAGCCAAGATCGGTTTGCCTTCTTTTGCGTACACTTGATGAGTTCCAATCAAAACGAAACTAGTCGTCTACTAGAGGTGGGACGGAAAATGTGGGATCCACAGGGAAAAGGTAGGAAATATGGTATTACAGAATTACTTCCTGAGTGAGAGGTACAGTATAAGGTTGCAACAAACTGTCTTACCAGTCAGGGATTGAACATTACTGCTCATGAGAATAAATGATATGACCAGCGGGAGGGGTGCAATTCGTCTGATAGACATAATGAAAACTTTAAAATAGCTCGTTCATGAAAAATTTATGAACAGTGTTCAAATCCTAAATATCCACTGACTAAATCTAATGCGGAAAGTGTGGGGAAAAGCAGACTAAATGTCAGCCAAACAATTTGTGTCTTTTGATTCCCCCAAGCTGATTGGACTACAACGACGCAATCAGTTTTATTTTTTAAGTCGATGAATTCCCACTGAAGGTGAGAAATCTATGTTTGCTAAAAAGGATCAAAAGATAAATTTGAGTTCCACAAAATAGATCACTTTGATAAAACTTGATAAATAATAATAATAATAATAATTTATTCTGATAAATCACATATCTCCAATCAAATAGAAAAGAATACAAATAATCATGCATTACTTTCCCAGGCAGCTAGAGGCACCCGAAAACTGATATAATCATACTAGCTACATTCCATTTTATTTGAAAAATTTTTATTTTCGTGCGCAAAATTGTTTTACAATAAACAGAAACAAATTTTGTTACAAAAACCCGAGACATATACAAATAAAACGACTTTTTACTAAGTCTAACAAAAGCAATTTTTATTATTTTTCCTTTTTAAGGTATGAGTGTTGTTTGTATATACGATGTTGTTTTATAGATTAATTATTAGAGTAAAGAATAAATAAATTAGCTCAATAATTCTTAGAAATTTATGTTTCAATAGAGATGTGCTAGATTATATTTCTAAATACTTGGTCTCATTGTTTTAAAATATTATTTATGATCAGAATTTTAACTGTTGTTGTTGTTGGCTGATGCCGAAAATCCTGTCTATGAAAGGGACCTCCTAGCCAGCAGGACCGGGCCACCAGCTTGGTCCGTAAGTACAGAGAGAGAGAGAGCAGTCTCTCTGCCAAAAATCTCCTGCTTGGCGTATAATAATGATCTTCGAAGTTTAGAATTTTTGCTATTGTTTGTACATACTGTATGTAATTCATTTGTAGGTGTTTCTATTTTTCTTGCTAGAATGATTTTAGAATTCTATTTTGTTCCTGTTGTAGAATAGCAATTTGAGACTTATTGCAGTTACAAAATAATTCTATTACACATAGTTACATCTATACTTTGAGAAAGCAATTTCATTTTGTTACTGTTAAAATCAATTGCTAACGTAAATTTATTTTAATGGTGTAAAGGGAGGAGCTGTTTATTAATATTCTTGTCTACTTTATTAAAGTGCATATCACATTTCAAATCTTCCCTATACTGTTGTATTCTTTTTGTTAATTGTCAAAGTAGTTCGTTACAACTATCTGTAAATGGGATATATATTGCATATTGCACATACCGTATAGAATGATTTTTTAAAGTTTTCCACGAACATAGCTCAATGAAATAGGAAGACTTGACTGAATACTTTATGAAAAGTAGCGGAAACTTTTTTATAATTTGTGATAAGCGGAACTGAGGAGAAAACGGATTTGTGGAGAATTATCACTCAACAAATCACGCATCAACTGTGCTAAACAGATATTTACAGATTTATAAACAGCTTGCCAAGAAGATCACACGAAGTTTTCTAATTAGGGGGAAGTTCACTTGAGTACAAAGGACAGTGTAGTAGTAGATTATGATTACTGTCACAATCTGCCTTAGGATAATTATCCACTGGATTTCTGAAAAAGCCTCTTGAGGCATGAAAATGTTTGGGAAATAAACAAAATATGACAGCAACTGCTAAACTCACACTTTACTACAGATGAATAAAACGCAGCCCTCTCTGTAGTAGCGGTACTTGGAAAAGCACAGAAAAGATCAAAGAAAAGATAGACATCACACACAAAGAACGAATACCATAAATAATGAAGATTTGTACAAAACTACAGATACGTATTTAATAAAGCACCAAAGACATTGACAAAGCAAGCTGTCATCTACCTGCGGGTAACATAGGAGGGGCGAAGTCGACCTCTGAGGTCGGGGTCGAGGTCAAGGAGTCATATGGCGATGCTCGACCACCTCAACATGGTGCCTATGTGAAACTCCCGCAAAGGAGGCAAAGAGTCCAGCGAAATCCCGCTCCCCGAGGGGACCTTTTCACTCGGTCCAGCCCTGGTGGGGTTCCTGAGGGGTACCGACCGATCCTTGTGAAGCCGGGCCATGGAGGATGACTCTACTTATGGCGGGAAATGCAGAAGAAGAAGAAGTTCAAGGAGTCTAAAAATGGTGTGAAATGGCCGTTTCGGGCAAAAGGAAGCCAGCCGTTGGTTCCAGCGACCCGAAACTTTGCATGGGCGACCCCCTCAACCCTACAGGTAACATAGGGTGGCGAGGTCAACCTCCGATGTTGGGGTCGAGGTTAAGGATGCTAAAAACGGTGTGAAATGGCCGTTTTTATCGGGCAGAGTTTGTTTGTTCCTGGGTGGGCGGCCGCTCCGTTGGTGCCAGCGACCCGAAATTTTGCATGGGTGACAGCCTCAAACCTGCGGTGAACATAGGTGGGGGTGAGGTTGACCTCCGAGGTCGGGGTTGAGGTCAAGGGGTCGGGGTCGAGGTCAAGGGGTCGGGATCGAGGTCAAGGTGGCTAAAAACGGTGTGAAATGGCCGTTTCGGGCAGAACGAAGCCTCCCACAGAAAATTTCATAAAACAAAAGACTCGGGCAGGGTTAGGGTTAGACATGTTCCCTATTCTATTGCCCAGCAACGCGGGTACCCACTGCTAGTACTATACGTATTTACTAATGTGGCTGCGCGTTAGCCATCACTATCAAGGTAGTGCTAGTACGAAAGTGAACGCTCATAAGCGATAATCATTAAAAGTCATCGGCAAGCCTGGATCGATCAGATGCTGAACAGATCGAGTCCTGCCGAATTTATAACTGAGATATTGACCAAATTTATTCGAACCGCAGTCAATCATCCAAGGTGAGTCTTACTCAATTTTTTCAGAGATTTTAAATTGAAAGATATGACAGTTTTTGCTAATGGTAATTAATCAATTGAGAGAAACCGGCACACTTTTCACCTTTAACTCTTGCTTTCTATACAGAGTTGCGAGATGCCCTGGGGAAGATAGCTGCCGGTGAGGATGAAGCACGCGAGATCAGACAGTTAGAAAAGGCGCTGCGCACTGACCAGGAGACGTGGGCGGAGGAGCGCCAGACTTTACAGAATAAATTGGAAGAGGAGGTGAGCGTAGAAGCATTGGCAGCGGTTTCGAAGGGTAAACCGTTCGCCCAGTGCTTCTTCAGAAGGTCATAGAGATTGGGGTTCACTGACAATTATTCATTTCGTTCGGAAGCCAGGCGTAGTTAGGCAAAGTAAAACATTGAGAGAGATTGGAAGATAAGCGATATCACAGTTTGACGTGCTTTGTTAATTTATTTTTCATGATTTTCCAGGCTTTGCAGTCCAAGAACGTTGCGCGTCGCAACGACGAGCAGAGTGCCCAAATCAAAGAACTTGGCCAAGAGGTTGACTATCTTCGACAGCATCTGATGCAATCGGAAAAAGGTTATTTTTTCCCGCATTACCAGCTGTCCTATATCAGTAGTTTTCACCCATTTATTCAACTTCGGGCTGCCGCCCTACTCGGGGTCGGTACACCGCTCCCGGCGGGTAACATTGTACCTCCATGCTATAGTCATAGACACCATCTAAAGTTCACATGGAGGGTTTGCATCAGTGCTAGGGATCGGCGAGATGCTAGAACCAGGTTCATTTGTAATCTAACACCGCCTAGGTGTCTCCGGATAGGCAGATCAAAACTGTAAACAGTGCCCTCTTCGATATTCGCCCCCCCCCACCGTGCGGTGCTTGCGGCGAGCGCGATTACATACAGTATACTAAAATTGCAACGATACTGAAAAGGGTGCTATTTACCTTGCTTTTAAAAGTCGTTCAAGCGTGTCAGTAACTGCGAGTCGTCCATTGAGCTCCCTGATCAATAAGCGATGCATCGATCAGATGACGTCAGTTGACTGAATCGCCATTTTCCTTTGTTACTGAGTGTCGCCGTTAACATTAGAACATATAGCTCTCCTTCATGATTGGTAATACAGTACTTAAACTTAAGAAAGTCATTTGAAGAGCAAGGCTATTGATCGCCTTACTTTTAAAGTTTATTTGAATAAATCTCAGCAACTAATTTCTTATTCTCTTGTTTTTGGCTATTTTTCAGTGATCGGTAAGTTATACATGAGTATTTACAAAGACACCATTCACGTCGTGTCCGTTCACTGGATTTATCAACATGCATCACTTTTACTTCATGATCGTGTCCCCATGCAGTCGCCTTCTCGTGGCGGTGGTGTCCTGCTCTCGCAGGCAAAGTGCTGCATTCCCTAGTATCTTCTACTATTTATCTCTCTCCTCCTCATTTTACTCCTCTTTTTCTTTTTCACTCTTTCTTCCGCGTGCTAAGGAGGTCCAGCTCTCCTGGCAAGCCAATCTCGGCCCCCCACTGCTTCAGGAGCGCCACCGCCCCTACGGGGTCTGTCCAGAGAGATTCGGGAGTAGGGATTGCAGGAAAATAGGAGCATGTAAAGAGGTGATGTGTATTATGTGGGTGTGTTTTGCAAAGTGGAGATGTGTGTATTGCGGGTTTGATTTTGTGTAAGTATTGTTGGACAAGTCGAGATTTGTCGCATCTCTCCGGGACGCACCGTTTCCGCTCCAAATATTTGTGGATATGGCGGGGCTCTGCCTATTGAAGGTGGCCCATCCCTCGCAGGAGTCTCATGGTCTCATTCGGGTTCCTCTGGGGGTTCTGTCCAAACTCGGGTTGAAGCCGAACAGGGATTCCCGTAGTCCAGTCTCTTGGCATATTCCGTTAAAGCATGGCGCACATCGTCCAAGACGCCACATGTTGGGCAATACGGTGTCTCCGCCCTTCCGTTGTTGTGGGGAGTTCCATTGGTGATGGGACACATGCCATTCCTCTCCTCTCTTTCTGTATTTCTTCTCTTTTCACTCCTCTCTTTTTTCTCTATTTATTTATTCTTAAAATAAGAAATAACCAAAAGAGCAATAATAATATACCGCACTGCATGAGGCGAGTTTATCAATCAACGAGTTCATTTGAATTAACACAACTGTTGGAACCGACCAATCAGATTTGCTTTCTGGTGACAATCGATAGCGGTACAATAATACCACATGCGGTAAAATCGTCCAATAAAGTATACATACACTTTACTTTTGTTTGCAATAATGTTATACTAAAGCGTCTTATTCTGCAAACTGTAAAGTACGTATTAACAAAAGTATTTATCTGTTATTGTTACGATCATTAAAATGAATGAAAGTAATAGTATGGGATACCTGAACAGCAACAAGATGGAGGTATGATGTTGTGTTGAAGATGATGGAAAGTGGAGTGGCAAACGAGATAGTGATATGAACCAAGAGTTGGTTATGTAACAGGTTGGCTAGAGTGAAGGTTGATGGAGTGTTAGACAAAGAAAGTAAATTCAACTAGGGTATACCACAAGGATCGGTCCTGTCACCCCTATTATTATTGATGTACATCAATGATCTACTGGAAAAGCTAGCGGATAAAATGAAAGTGTCAGGGTTAGCGGATGATTTGGCTACATGGAAAACAGTATAAGACCCGAATGACGGATTGAGAAAGATGCAAGAGGCGACGGGCATAGTGTGGGAATGGAGTAGAAAATGGCAGATGAAAGTATCGATAGAAAAGTGCTCGACCACCCACCCTGTTCTCAAACGATAATCTGGACAAAAGTAGGGAGATAAACATCACGATGGATGGCAATAACATACATAATGTAGCACACCCAATATTCTTGGAATGACTTATGACGGGAAGCTAACGTTTAATGAAAAAGTAAACGAGTTAGATGAAAAGAATTGAGCCTGAGTTTGGGGGGGGGGTATAAAATATATGTGCAGGAAACCGTTTGAGGGATTGGCCCACTGGAAGTGTTTCAGAAAGAAGGATCTCTGATTGGTAAAGCCAGACGCCTCCACGTGGTACCCTCAGGTTGAAATAGTGAAATGGCTGGCAACTCCCCGGGGCTCGCAAGAGTCGTGATCCAGTGTAAAAACTGTGGTCAACTTCCATCCTCTGGAAGAAGCTGGGTAAACAAACAAATAAAACGACGACAGCAACAAGAGAATGGGCACTTAAAACATCTCAGTACAGATGTATAATTCTACTGTACCGCCAAAATAAATCGTAGTCGGGCGGTCTAGACCGTAGTAGGAAAACAGTGCATTTTTTGCCTTTTGTTTCTTCATTTTCGGATCGTTCTTCCTCTGTATCACCAAAAATCCACTGTAAATGTCTTTTAGGACATCTTCCACCATTTTCTGATTTGTGGCGAACACATCTTCTCAGTGCGATAAGAGTCGCCTGCAAAACATTCTTTGTATGAAACGAACTTACTGAATCAGAAACCGAATAATAACGATTCCGGTTTGGTTTGGTTTATCGACAACCCCTACCGGGTGGTCCTAACTTATAACTCTCCCTCCGTCCCTCCCCCAGTCCTCAATACGGAGCTCTACCGGCGACCGCATGGCTACACTCCAAGAACCACCACTGCCCGCAGCGGCTCTTCACACCTGGCTGGTGCTGGTGGCGGAGGCCTTCACGACTCTACTCACTCGCCACAGACAACGAGTCGCAGCGTTGGAGCTGGCGGATTCCACTCCTTCCGTACTCCGCGCACTGCCAGCCAGCCTCATCCGGACGAGTATGGGAGCGGGATGTTCGACGTTGGAGCTGGAGGAGCTTGGGACGACGTTGTTCAGGAGACCAAATGGCGATTGAGAAATCTGGACCAGGAGACAGAGACGCTTCAGCAGTCCTACAGGTGGGTTCTATATGTAGATTTTCGTTTTGTAAAAGTTCTATGTACTGTATCGGTATATATGCAGTTTCCTACAGCTTCAGCTGTATATGCTTTGGTGTATTTGTTTGCAAGCCTGCTTGTCCCGAGGACTAAATTCTCAGCGCCTTGGGTAAAATTATTTGTCACTTAGACTAAATTGACTAGGAAAATCTGCTGTATACTTGTTCTGTTTGTTCAGAAGCACTCATGGATTGAGTGACTTTCTGTATAGTAAGATAACAAAAATAGAGGCACATAGAGCGCCCGTTGAAGAAGCACGTGACTTTGCGCCATCCCGCGCTGACCAAATCTACGTAGAAGGGAACTGGAAATTATGACTGCTACCCTATGCCGGAAGCTCGCGATTGACGCTGAAGAATTGCTTCTACAGAGCACGTAGTCTGGATATACCGAGCTCGGGTAATAGATGCAAGAGAAACACGTTGTTAGGAGAGAGCTGGGCTTGAGAAGATTCCGAACATGAATTGAATGCAAGCAGGAGATGGAGGAATAGGCCTTAAAAATCACGGAAAGTGGATGAAACAAAAGAAAAGGGTCTAAGGAGAAATCTATTAAAGGATTGTAGACTGTGGGACTGAGGCGATTGTGTATTATAGAATAATAAGGAGGCAAGGCATGGAAGTGTTTAAGAGGTTGCGCGGTTTTGCGAGGAGAATGATGAGAAGGACCGCACGCTGATTGCTTTTACCCATTGTGAAATACCGAAACACATGTGTGGCATTCTTGGTCTGTCTGGCTGCGGAAAAAAGACGGTCGTTGCCCTCCTTTTTGTGGGCTAAACTACTCCGGCCTGGCTGCACTGACAGAGTGGAATACACCAATGCATGAAGTTGTCCGGTTTTCTCTTGGGTTTCTAGAAACTTCCAATTCCGCCTTCTCCATCCGGGGGCAAACCAACCTGAACCAGTATCCTGGATTCAGCAGCCCACCGGTAGTCGACGTGGAGAGGACTTCTCTCCCACTCGTCAAGACCATCCTCAGTCCATCCGAAGTTTTCCTCCAGATCCTCCGGTGCTCGCGTACTCAACCGGTGGATTTGTTCCTCCACGCAAACCTCCCGAAGATCAAGAAGAAGGGGGGAACGTCCAGGCACTGCCCTATCCTCCTCCTCAACCCGGATTCATCGAATCTCATACTGTAGAGCCGTCTGAACAGATTTCTACTGCACCACCACCACCACCACCGGCGATTGGATTCAAGGACACTCCTGACCAGGCGGTCCAACCTTCAGCTTCTCTCAATGGACTTGCAGGCGCTGCCGAGTTTCCTGCCGCACCCTATCCCGATCAATTTTCCTCCAAGTTGCCACCAATCGGGTAGGTTCACATTTCTGCATCACTCTTGCTTGCTTGTACCAGCTACGCTATCTTCTTTTACACCTCTCTGTTCCATTTATTTCCGTTCTTCTTTGATCAGTTTATTGTATTCCGTTTTCCCGTTATTTCGCTGTTTTCTCGTCCACTCTTCTCTGTTTCTTTTCGTCTTCTGTTCTGTGTCTTAGTTCTCCTTTCTTTATAGTCCTGTTCTGTTCCATTCTGCTCTGTTCTGTTCTTTTCATTTTTGTACTCTTTCATTTATTTTACTCTTTGCCGTTCCTTATCATTATATGTGTATTACCTTCCGTTCAATTACGTCATTTCTCCTACTGTTCCACTTTGTTCCATTGTCTTATATGTTCCTTTCTGTTTCATTGTGATTTTCTTTCTGTTCCGTTTATTTTAGTTCTGTTCAATTTCTGTTTGTTCTCTGTTCTGTTCCATTCTGCTGTTTGTTCTTTTTTGTTCTCGTTATTTTGTTGTAATTTTATCTTTTTATGATTGATATCTTCCATTCTTTCTCAGCGTAGTTCTAATACTATGTATTCTTCTCCATTCCCTTGCTTTCCGCTCCTTTCTATTCTGAAGCTTTTTTGTGTTCCACCTCTTCTGTTCTTTGTTATAAGCGTTGCCTAACACCTTTAGCAAAAATGTTTTTTTTAGTGAGGACATAAGAAACTTTCAAATAAACTAATTGTCACTTGACTTATTATGAAATCATTTTGCTCGACTATAACCGTCAAAGTAAAAGAAAAAAGCGAGGTTTGGCCTTGAGCTGAATGTAAAAAGTACCAAACTAATGACGAATACACAAAAAAGAATACCTCCAAATAATCGAGAAAATATTGAAATCGTTGAGACCTTTGGACTACTGGGAGCACAAATTTCACCAAACGGAGAATGTTGAAAGGAGATCAGAAGAAGAGCTGCAATGGCAAGAAATACAATGACAGGTTTAACAATAATCTGGAAAGATAAGAATGTCAGTACCAATCTAAAGAAGACTAGTCAGTGCCTTGGTACATCCTATATTCGCATATGGGTGTGAAAGATGGACACTGAACAAGAAAGACTGGAAGATGATAAATACGTTTTAAATGTGGTCTTAGCGGAGAATGCTTCAAATCAGCTGGACGCAACGCAGGACCAACAGACAAATTCTGCAGGAAATTGGACCTTCAATGCCGCTAGGCGCTACCGTTCTAAAATCTCAGGTGTCATACTTTGGAGACATTATGCGGACAAATGACATGCTAGAGAAGAGGGCAATGCTCAAAAAGATGGAAGGAACGCAGAGGATAGGGAGCCCGAAGACCAACTGGATCGACTGCATCAGAAGAAATACCGGAAGAACAATACAAGATCTAAGAATAATGACCAACGTTCGAGTAGAATGGAGGAATTTCATCCTGGGAGTCGCTAAAAGTCATTCTCGACTTGACGGCACCAGGTAACCAGATAATAATGCTAGCAGAGCAAGCTTGATCAAAAACTCTGCCGTGTGTGTGGGCGCAGATTTGGCGACCACCCCCCGCTTGTCGTCATCAACACGGAAGGCGGAGCACAGAGAACAGCCGGTTGTGGATCGTTTCCTCCAAAACCGTCCACCGCATCACCTTCCCTGACTGGTGAGTTCGCCTTGTTGATTCCTTCCCATTGGCTTCCTGCCACTTGGTTTGACTGCTATCCCGACGTAGTGCTACTTGGCCGACTGTCTTTACTCGCAGAGTATGCCACGCATATTCCCTCCCTTTCTACTAGCGGTCTTGAATCGCAATAGTCCATCATAATTGTCCTCATTACTCCCACCTAGTAAACGCCTAATGCTTCTCTTTGTCACCGTCAGGGTCCGAATGACCCCGGCGATGACAAAAACGTTCTGCGCGCCCGCTTCCTTATTAACAAACAACCAGGTCGATCTCATCAGAGATGCATATAGCATGATGCTCTATCTACCACCTATACAGTCGGAATCGCGTCTCATTGGGCTCGACTTTCACAGTCGGAGCTGCGCCGCCCTATGCTCGACCTTTATAGTCGGAACTGATGTTGCGATGCGCTGGACTTCCGCAGTCAGAGTTGCGTGGTATGGTTCTCTTATCTATACAGTCGGAATCGCGTCGCCTGTGGCTTTTGCAGTCGGAACCGCGTCGTCAGATACTCTGCTTCTGCAGTCAGTGACGCCGTCCTGATGCTCGACTTCCACAGTCGGAGCTGCGCCGCCCTATGCTCGACTTCCACAGTCGGAGCTGCGCAGCCCTATGCTCGACTTTTATAGTCGGAGTTGATGTTACGATGCACTGGACTTCAGCAGTCGTGGCTGACGTCGTGTTATCTGTCGGCTTCACTCGACGGTGTGCGGTTTTGTGTCCGCGATGTGTGTCTATGTATCTTTGGCAGTCTCGGCGTTATACCGTATCTCTGATGACAAACGCTCATATTTTATGCTATGTTATATTTTCTCGGTCGCGCAAAGAAAATCGATACTGTTATATTGTAACTAAACACTACTCGACTGCCGGAAATATTCGCTCGTGACACTCTTTACTCTCTAAAATCCTCATTTAGACCTTTGTAATATTTGTAATTTCTGTTTAGTTGCTAGAAACTCTATAGCAGTAGTCTGCATTGCTAAAAAAACCCAATAAAGATCCGTTCTATTCATAAAGTGTGTGTTTACTTACTATAAAATCACAGCTACTATACTTAGATATTCCCTCTTAGTCGTTCGGAAAAATCAAGTCTTTTTGTGACTAGACAATGGTCTTGTTTCCGCGTTAACATACTAAGAAAGGTTCGCATTACTCATTAAAATTCTTAGTACAACCCACACAACCGGCTTTAGTGCCTAAACTTATATTTGTCTTCTCTCCTCTTCAGAATACCCATTATGCCCCTTTTTATTTCCCTGAGAAGACTCAATGGTCAGTTAGACAGTTGAGTCAAATGGCATGAAACACGCTGCTCTGGTTGCCATGGTAGTACGCCGTCGTTCTCTGTCCATAGCCGATGCTGTAGCGGCTGACAAACTTTCCCATGTTTAAGCTAGAATATCTTTGAACCATCATGTTGTTTTCGTCTTCGTCATGCAATCAAAACCCTATAGATACTTGCATCGAGTATTTTTTAGTACTTTCAGTCCTGGGGTCTCACCCTCCGGTGCTATGTATGCAATTCTTTGTGGCGTGCTTTCATATATAGTAACGTCATATTATGAATGGCTGATAGCACCCAACCGATATCCGTAACCAGTGAATTCTTCCGCTCTGTGACCTCTGATGTCTACTGCCAGAATGAAATGTGAACGAAAGAACGGTACCACACGAACATCTTAATGGTCATCTGTAGTCGCAAAAAAACCAGAAGATGAATTTACTAGCTCGAAAACCTAAATCAAATATCCCTGGGACATGAAAGACTGTGTACACTTTTCCGATATAACCATTTGGTCTACACTAATTGAATTCTAGTAGCAAACTTGTTTCAGTTGTTCTATATCTTCATCACATCATAGGGTTGATAATCTTGTTCCAGATTCGAAGCGTCCTCCTTCGCCACGCCACAGCACGGCGGTCACTTTTGACCTTCCTTTTGACTCCCGTCCAGTCCGTCAGCCCCACATGGACGGTGGGCCCTCTGTTCAGCCCCATCTAGGCGGTCTGAGCGCCGTCCAGGAACCCCTCACCGACGGAGGCACCTCGCGCGACCTGGGAAGTACTGCCGGACATCTGGGAGCGACAGAGGGATTCCAGTCCCAGCCAGAGACTATCGTCTCACTGGACGATACGTGGAAGTCACACACAAGCAACGTGCATTCCAGTAGGACATCCTTCCTGACTTTGATGTATTTGCACTCTTCAGATTAATAGCAAAAAGCTGAATCAACAGAAGAGTTAGTTAATCAGAAATATCCACACACAGTATATTATGTTGAAACTTATAGTCTGTCAAATAATTTTTCAACTTGATAATTACGTTACGTGCTCAAGTGCTTTTGAAGAGAGCTGTGAATATCTTGTGAAAGAAGTCGATGAAAAGGCTGAACAAGATGAATGCAAAGAACAAAAAAGGTTCATCGAAAGATCTTCATGACGAACATTGTAGGAAATCAAACTGAGAAAAATAAGTAAACAAAGATGAAGATCAGGACAAATTAGAATGCAAAAAATAGAGAAAGTAATAAGATATGATTGATTGGAGCAACAGGAGGGAAGAATGTAGAAGGATTACAAAGACCAAAAAAGTTAACAAAGATCATACAGAAGAAAAATACGAATATGAAGTTTCAGTATAAGACACAGAAGTAGACAACATGGAAGAAAGCGAAGAAAACCATCATAAAGAAGATTACTATAAAAAAGGCTAATAAGGGAAGGAAGACAAATTTTACAAGGGAGCAACAAAGAAAAATTAGATAATGACGAAAAGTCGAAGGAAGATGAAATGATGATAAGGACAAATAAAAAGAAAAATAAGGTAAACCTAGAAGAGGACGAAGAAGGAGACGATCATAAAAAGAACGAAGAAGTGGACAAATAAAAAAGTTTACGATAAACAATCAGTTGAAGAAAGCTTTTAATGATACTACCGTAACAAACGAATAAATGATCGATAAAAGAAGCTTTTAAGAAGCATAAAGTTAAACCAAAGAAGGCGATGATGAAAACCTACATATAAACAATGTAAATGAAAATGAGTAACATAAAATATCAAGTTATCGAAGAAAAAAGAGTGATAGAAGGATGCAACAAAGGTGAATAGACGAAAAATTACATTTTTTATTTCACAACGAATGATTATGACTCTCTTCAGGTATAGAACTGAATCGTTAGAATTCCATTTGATTCGTTTGAATAATATTTGATTGGATCTTTTAGGTTCAGAGGCGTTCAACGAGCATTTGGTTGGTCAGGGAATGGTTTCAGCCAGCCAATCGGAAGAGTTTGAAATCGATCCTGCATGGGAGGAACGCCAACGCCGACGTCAGGAGGAGCAGCAACGTCGTGAGGAGCGCGAGTTCGAGGAACAGCAGGCTGAACTGGCTCGGTTGAGAGGACATGCTGCTGTTCCCGCAGGTCCATCCTCTTTCGTTGGTGAAGTAGACAATAAACCAGTCCAAGGAAGTTCACAGAAGGAGGAAGGGGATATCGATCCGGTGATGAAGACGTACATGGAACGGGTGAAAGCACAGAAAGAGGCGCAGAGTAAAGCCGAGGTGGGTTGCTTAGTGTCTTTGACTCTCGTGATTCTCTTTGTTCAGCAATGAAAAATCCCCATTCAAGCTACAAGTATCAGCTATTAAAATTTCGACTAATAGATTGAACTCACTTATCTCCCTTTTCACAAAAATCTCACTTCTCTCTCTCCTTTCGTCTTTCTGTTTCCTTCTTCTTCGATTTTTGTCGCATTGGTTTCTCCATGCTGGGTCCCAAATGCGTTTGGTTAGGCCAGAAAAATAAAGGAACCTCACGATTGTCCATCATTGACTGCAGGGTTCTAAAGTTGCCGATGGTCTTTCCTCCAATCTCATTTAAACTTCGACATTTCATCCAATTCCACTACCGCATGTCATGTGGACTGGAGTTATTGCTAAAGCCCGGATAATCCCACCATATGTCTATGAGATATCCAGCCATTCAATTCACTAAGGACTGCTTAGTGTGGTCAGAAATCTCAAGTCAGGGAAGATGACATACAGTATATACTTTTTTATTTGTTGCAAGTATATATCGGAAAGTATAATGCCATATTCCCTCCTTTCTCACCCGTCTCCCTGGTGTATCAGTCTGTGGAAATGAAATTATCGCCCAAAGGTAAAGAGGAACACAAATTCAATCTGTATGACGACGAGGAGGAGGAGGATGGGGGTGTGGAACCTGACGTGAAGAGGTGAGTTATGGGATTGGTTTGCAGGTTTCGTTGGTTGCCTGGTTGGTTCAGACGGATTCTGTCAGATATGTAGATGGAAACCCCCGTAGATAAGAGGTTTATTTGAGTACGGGCAGAAGGAGACACCCACCCTAAACGTTGTAAACACCGCCAACCGCGAATCGAGGTCACCGGGGCACACCAGTAGTAGGTTTCAGCCACGCTCAAACACAAAGCCCGGGGGGGGGGGGGGGGGGGGGGGGGGGGGGGGGGGGGGGGGGGGGG
>JAUYWV010040119.1:0-16398 GCA_032274565.1 Nematoplana nigrocapitula
TACGCTTATAACTCGAGAACGGAACATGGCAGAGGGTTGCAAAGGGTCTCAAATGAACCGGCGTTTCACTGGGAGTACCATAGGCCTATTAAAAGTGCATAACTAATAAAAAATAGAAAACAGGTGAAACACAGGCGATATGTAAAAAACATCCTAGGTCTCATTTTACTACTAATAAATGTGAGAGTAGTATACCCCGGAATTTATAAGTAAAATTGGTTACATTTGAAGAGGTCATTTCTACAGTGGTTAATTTAGCTGACTAGGCAGCCTTTTTAGCCCATTAGCCCCCCTTGGTTTTACCCTGATTTGATCCGAAGAAACTATCTCTCAACATAATTCTCCTCTCTGCTTTTTTCTATACCACATCATCAGAATAAATTATTTACTTGAAAATTTGGTTGTTTTCATTATATTTTATTGCCTTATATGTACCCCCGAGCGAAGCCGGCTACCTCCGCTAGTTCAGCATATAATGTGCACATTAGCTCTTGGAGAATTAGGCATGCGTACTACAGCTCTGACTCCAATTGGTGCACGCCCCCTCGTGCGACGTCGGTACAGATTCATATTAGATTTTTGACATTAATGCTCACTTATGAATAAATTTGTAAATATTTTTAAATTGCTTTTACTAATTTTTAAATTGACCTTACTAGATTTTGAATTGAAGTTGAAAACGTGTAGTCTGGAACGACTGTCGTCTGCCGAGTAATGCTTGGTTTGGTGGCCACGGTGTCCACCTGACTCGGGTTGTTAGGAACCATGGCAACAGTTCCAAAAGTTTTGCTCGATTAGTCTTCAATTTTTATGTTCTTCGCATTAGGCTCACGTGTGGTGAAAAAATCAATCAAAGTTACTTGTCACTTCTTTGAATATTTTTAAGCAGAGATGCTTAATTAAAACAGAGATGCAATGAAGAATATGCAGATTCCAAACAATACTAATAGCACTATACTTTTTGTAAAACTGTTCCCAATCACAGACGAGACAGTACAGACACCGCACGCACACACAGACGTGTGCATTCATGAAAATTCTACTTGTTCGATATTTTCTACCTGTGCGCATATATCTTGTGCATATTATCTTCTCAACCGATTTCATCGCCAAACACACAATGTAAACTAATTAGAGTCATTGATACAACATTTCGTTGTATGCTGGTGGTAGAGATAATTAGTACCGATCCCTCTACAGTATTGTTGTTTAGCTCTGTGAGTAGAACTCAATGAAATGTGAATTCTATGGAAATTGACAACGTGCTTAGGAAAAAAAACATTAGCATAACTTCTTTTCCGCTTCAACTCAGGTGCAGTATAACTCATTAGCCCCCAACTACGTACACTCCTGAATAGAGATATGTGATTTATTATGGGAATAGCCCGATAAACACGTGCTCCTTTAAAAGACAATAATGACATCCTGGCAAACTCTGATTATGAAAAATATAACTGAATTTGACCGAGTTTGCGCACCTTACTGATGTGTATATTTTGTTAGCTTGGAAAGAAATTTCGGGCATTGCTCCAAGTGTACGTTAATGGGAGTAATAATATCTGGATGATTAACCAAATTATCATCGCCAATTGCGCTGCAGTGCTGCATTGAAAGAGATAAAATACCTCGGACAGTATTCATTCTCAGTTATAGTAGGTAGATGGGTGGAAAAAAAATAAATCGCACCTAACATTACAACTGGAAGTATTCCTGAGTATAAAAAAATGCACAATAAAAGTGCTGTACGATATAAATCAAATCATTGTCTAGCTATTTATTTCATGTTTTGTGGGTATTTACATGTACTGGTTTTTTTTGCGAATATAGCATGCTATTCAACAAAATGTGGTAAAATAAAAACTAAAATTCAAAGTATCAAATGCACACCAATTCTTACAAATCGATAATTTAACACTCATTCATTTTCTTCCAAGGATTCTTAACTTTGCATAAAGCCTGCGAGATATCTATCTAAATTGTCTTTTATGTGGTTTAGTTTTGATATCCCCGGAGTCTGCAAGAGTGTTCGTAGAAGATTGTGTGAAATATAATGGTCAGTATAACATTCAGCTGATTGTAAATTCAAACTGGAAGCAGTCCATTGAACACACTATCAGTATTTCTTCCCATTTGCCGCTCGATACAAAAAAAATTTCGTCTTTATGTTATACTTTTTTAAAAGAATCTAGCCTTTTTCTTCATACTGCCAGTTATGATGATGGTATAAGGACAAATCTCTTCACCTTCAGTATGAACTATTTTTTTCATGGCCCAGCTATTCGGTCTTGCTAAAGTTTATAAATACAGTATCAGTAGATTCCTTGTCGCTTCTTTTTTACTATAGAGTCGTTATATAGTTTTTTTTACCAAACGCCATCTCCAAGCCATCATGTGCCGAGTGGATCAACCCGAACTGGTGTTCAATCCCCGAGCACGCCATACAATCCAGAAGATGCGTGTAGACTGCACCCGGGCCTCGTCTATGTTTGGTATTTAGGCCTACATATTTATTTTTAGCTTATAATCAAAAGAAAAATCGCTGTAAACAAAACCGTAATAGTCGCTCCATAACTATATAGTGTTAGATTTATGCTACTTTGTTTAGAAATATACATAAAAACGTAAAATTTGCACAATACATGCGAATAAGTATTATATTCCAAACGAACATGAGACATGTCGTTGGAATTTTCCATACAACGTGCCTAGTACCTCATTCCTAAATAGCAAATTCAAGTCCATGGCGTTTCGCATTCACTTAGAAATCCACTATCTGTTTTCTTAGTAAACCATATAAATATTTATCACAGTACTGGTAAACGTAGTCTTGACGTATTTGTTACCGGTTCATTTCCCTGCCATTTCATTGGGTAGTTATCAGAGGTTTCAAACTCCTCTTCATTTTCATTGGACACTACCAATTAGCGAATTGTCTCTATCTATAGTATATCTTACTGTATTCTCTATGTGCCACGATAGTGTCAGCATCCTATTCATAATCCTATGTATATAGCGGTTAATAGAATGCGTGTCAGTGCAAGGCCTACGTGGTAACAACGGAATGGCGAGAGATTTGCACCGAAAATGTGTATACTATGTACATATTATATCTGGATGTAGTATAATGAATTTATCTTTTAAAAATGCATTTCAAATTTTATCAAAGATCACCTGAGAGACTTTAACGGTTAATGCTTAAAAGTCATTTTAGTAAACAATCAATGCACACTTCTATTGGCTCAAATTACCTGTTGTTGTTAATGATGTTGCTGTTGTTAGAATTTCTCTGAAATTTACGAGTCATGCCTTCACTGTCGATTCGAGTTAGCGTCGGATGATTGCCCCTGACCAGACCCACACTCTCCCTGCTGTTCCCATTGGTTGATGAAAAGGCGGAGGTATTGGTGATCGACTGACTCCGTTCCAACTCGTTGATCCTGTGCACGATCTGGTTCAGATGATCCAGCAATTCGCGATTTTGTAGCAATAGTTGATGAATGCGAGCCTGCAAGCGTAATACGGAAACTTGATATCGAAAAAGTAGTTTATCTGAAAACGTTACTCAACTATATTGAACCATACCCAATAGCAAAATTGTAGATATGACCAATTATAGGTAGAGCGATTTTCAGGTTTGAAAATGATGGAAGACTTCAATGTATCTGGGAAAGACAATCCATTCCAAGAAAATTGAAAAAGATTCTGAAGGTAAAGGAGATGGGACACAATAGGCATTCGTTTTCGCACGTCTATTTACATTTTCTTGGCCGGCAATTGAGTTCATTGTCAGGCGATGTTCATTCAATACAGTGGAAATTGTTTGTGCTGCACAAAACGTTGAAAGGTCATCACCACCACTCGGCGTATGCCGGTAATACTCTTCTTATGCTCTATGTATGCGTTTAGTTTGGAACTAGTGCTTACCTTGACAATTCCTGGTCAGTTTAAATCTGTTGTTGTCCGTTGCAACTGACTATAGTGGCTTCTTTGTGTCTTCTGCTTCTCCAGGCCAAGAGGTCAGCTGATGTTGTGACCTCATATTTGGGCGACGAGTCACGCCGGAAGTCTTCCGATATAATCGATTGATTTCGCCCCGTATAGGAAGACCCCTGAATGGAATGCGAAGGTACCCAGGCGTTTCTTCTCCAGTGGGCCGCCTCCACGTCGTTACATTCCACCAAGAGGTGTCTTAAGTCCAATGGTCCGCTGCACGTAGGGCAGTTGGGGTTCGGGTCTTCATTCCAACGTAGAGAGTCCACGTTTGCTCTGCTTCCCCTCAATTTCCCTACCCGGAGTTGATGGTATGCTCGGTAAGCATTTTAGTCGAGAATACTGCCTGCCATGCAATAGGTGGAAGGTCACGTGGCCTGTAAACATCTGCTCTGCGACCGTTTTGTCAGTTCAGCTTTCGTTTTATCCTGTTCTTTTTCGTTACTAGTTCAGTGGTTTACCGTTAATTGTGCGGTTATTATACGTTTCATTCGTTCTACGTGTACATCCCAATGTTATTCCGTTTGTGAAAAGCTAAACCATCAACGGAAATGAGTTTCACTACCGAATGAACTTAATTTTAATTCACCAGACGTCCGTTATGAGGATTCACTAAGGTATGATTATCCTCTATTGGGTCTACCCTTTTTCAAGTCTCATTTCTTTCTCTCGCATATTTCGTTCCGTTCTGATAACCGGCATCGTTGTCCTAATTGTTTGCATCATGTAGGTCTTTTTATTGTTCACTGAGACAAAATGATCTCATCTTGTCAAAAGTTTCACTTGTTGTTACTGTCCTTTCAAATTAGTTCCCATTTCTTCAATAATTACTACATAAATTGATCTTAGCAATTATGACATTAAAATATATCTAATAAGAAAAAAGTAATTATTCGTGTATCCTACCTGGCCGTCAATCCGAGCTGCCGTTTCGGCAGCGAGTTGACCTTTCAACAGTTTGACCTGGGCCATCGCCACGTCGGTGCACTGTCGCTGCTGTTCAAGTTGTTGCTCGAGAAGCAGAATTTGATGCTGACTAGTTGATCTGAGTTTCATTGGGTCATTTCCCAGTGGACCCCAAGGCGATAAAGGCGATGTGCACACGTCGTGCTGAAAATGAAGGAGTTAATTTTCAGGCTATTATTTTTATGAAGTTACACTATGAGCAGTTATGGATACGCATACTCTAATAACTCTTTGCGAGAGTAGTGCTTTAATACATGTATTTATTATAACTCTTAGAATGTCTTATTTCTTGTTAGAATATTTGAATCCAACTGAATCCTACTGAAACTCAAATAATTAACTACAAACCCAAAAAATATTAATTTTACAAAGAGCTTGAAAATAGCAGTGTATGAACGAAGAACGGTTCCAGCGAGTCTGGAGCAGAAAAAAAACAAGGGAATAATGAAAGTAAAACAATCGGATAGATGAACAACTATAAATAATATAATCAATCAAGCAGAGTCCTGGCGTAGGCATCAGCCAGCCATATCGTCCTTCTCTCCTCGCTGCTTGAGCCGTAGGGTGAGTTCAAGTAATCTCTATCCAGTTACCCTTTCTGTTGAGCGTTGGAGACCTCATGGCCGCTTTCCCTCAAAGCGACCCAGCAGGGCGAGTTCCTCCAGCTGTTCTTTCGACTCCTTCCCGCAACTCATTGCACCTCCTCGTTAGATACCCTGTCCACCCACGGGATGTTCAGCATTCTGCGTGGGAACCACATTTCCACCGCCTACAGGTGGGCCTCCATCTTCTTGCTGATGGTCCAGCTCTCACATCTATACAACATCGTGGACCAGACATAACACTTCAAAATCCGTAATCGAGTTTTGACTGAAACACTTTTCGATGAAAGTACCCACTTCATCTCTCTGAACGTTGTCTTAGCAATACCGATTTGTCGTTTGATTTCCTCGTCCGATTTTGCGTCTGTCGTTGCTACGCTACCCCAGGTATGCAAACTAGTTTCCTTGTTCTATCATTTTGCCTTTGACAACGATATCAAAGAAGAGATTAATTAATAGTATTTGGAATCTGGCGGTGTTGTGAGTTGAGCCATTTCGTCGGAATATCTGCAAAAGTGCGTCATAATGTGCAATAAAAGTAGACATTCACTCAACTCGTATAGGTGTTTACGTGTGTGTGCGCAAATTCGAAAAATAACAGTAGTTTCGGAGGAGTATAGAAACGAACATACATTCTGTACATAACAAACACGCAATCGGACATCGACATAAATTCAAATACTGAAATGCGACTTCGTTGCATATCATCATTTATCAGACTGGGATTAACAAAAACAAATGATATAATTTTACTTTTAATATAACCAGTTATCCAAAAATACTTTTTGCGACATTTTCACACGACTTCCCTATATGATTAAAAATTTCTATTCTATTTAAAACTTGATATGCCTTTTCTACCTCCATTTCTTCCTAATTATAAAATACTCTTAATTAGGTCTGATTTAAGCCACTTAGCGTCTGGAAGACGTCCAAATTCGCAATGTCTAGGGTTTCACCACATGCAATCGACTGGACACGAAATCATTTTATGAACGCAGATAGATTGGATATAGAAATAAAGAGAGAATTAAAAACTCGGGTTGCAGTCTTCTGTAGTACTTAATACCAATATCTGATGGTGCAGAGAGCTAGCACACAGATTTGGACCTGAGGTATTTGCTCTATTTCTGGAAACTTTTAGAAAAACAAATAAAATGTATAAGGATGGCAGAGCATATTTACGAAAACGAAAGATAAAGGAAAAAACGAAGGGAAAACTTACTCCCATAGCCATTAAAGACTTGTGACCATCGTGAAATGGGTCTCTTAACAATAGTGGTGCATCATTTTTTTCTTGAAGTATTTTCTTAGTTGTTTGAATCGTATGTTTAAATTGTTTTGTTCAATGACCTCAAACGTATAGATCTGTGAATGAGACAGTTTTATTAGTTTTGTTGCAATTTCTGTTTTAGCTTCACTGATGATGCCGTAACTGCAGCGAAACATGTCTGCTAATTAGATTTATGGAAGCCAGTATTCTACTCTTTCTTCTTTTTATCTTTCGTCCTCGCTAAAACAACGTGTTATATAGTCAAAGCGTTTGATTCCGTTATTCAACGCGCTTCAAACAACCCGAGTCCACAAACGGACCAATATTAGCACGAGTATCAGGAAGAGAAAAAGAAGAGTATATGAAAGAATCTGATTTTCCGCCAAATTTTGACGTCCTTTTAGTAATTTATAAAAGTGATATACCTACTTTTTGCATTCATTCATAGATATAAATTATTGTACGGTTGTGCGCTTGCTTCCAAATGGTTTGCCTAAAGCTTCTCTCTCACCTGATGTATCTGGACGTCAATAACGCGCTGCTCGTCTTCATCGGGTGGGACGTTGAAGTTGATATCGGCCTCTTCGATAAACTTCGACCCGTGATCATTCAATGATTGGTCTAAAACAATGTTGATAGATAATAAATTATGTCATTTGAATCACTACATAATAAGTAACGGCTCGATTATAATGTAATATTGTGATCAAATTATTTTCAAAAAATAGTTTTTAATACATGCATCCGTCTCAGTTTGGTGGATCAATCTCAAGATATAATAATTAATGGATACCAAAAGGTGCAATAGAATAAGATGTTTTGTAAAACAAAATGATATTGTTGCGATATTGTTCATGGCACGCGTTTCTGTCGCAGGACATAATTATACATCAAGCAGTAGTTTCTATTCACTGGTTGAGTTTTAAAGGGATTTTAAATTACTGAAATTGTTCCGCTACGATCAAAATATAGCGCATTATTTATGTAAATCCTCTATGCCTAAAGATTGACATTGAGAGCGTTGTATATTTCGTGTCATTAAACAATGCCGAAATTTTGTAATACAGTATTATAACTGGGGTAGAGGTGCAGAGACGATAATGGTGCTTCTTGTCTGGTTTTCAGTAATTGTTAATCTGTATGTAACTTAGCGTTTGTTTGTTTCACTCATTGTTCGATTCTTCTGTTTATCTCCACTTTTGAAATTGCTCGAAAATGCTTACAGGTTGAGTCAAAATAAATGGCCCTAATTTAAAAAGTACTGTAAAAGATTAATTTATTAACGAAATATATCATTAAGTACATCGATTTAATCAACAAAATTACTACAACACAGGAGGATTTTGTCCGAAAGTGCAGAAGCATATACTGACTGAATCACAGATGGTCATTGGTATGTCAGTTAGCTACTCGGCTCGATTTTCTGAAATGGTATGCTTTCAGTAAAGCTTCTTTTAGCGCCCGGCAGACTGAAGTCTGTGATGTACCAGGTACTGCCGCTGCTACTGAGCAAGTGGATGCACCCTTTCGGTCTCTTGCTAAGGCCACGATGTTAGTCACGTTTCGAGCAGTTAGCGCTGTTTGATGTCGACCTGATCTGTTGTGGTTGCGTTTAGATGTTCCAGTGTTACTGATCCGATGTAAACAGCGGTAGACAACTTTCTTAATAGCACTTAAAATTACTCGCGACAGCTCTATGTGATCACTTTTGTGTATTTCTCTTGTATCCACTCCACTCATGGTGTAGTGCATGCAACGAATGGACTGTTTTCCATAAAAAGTCTATTGTTTCAGAGGTTATTAGCATGATACAAAATGAAGTTGAATATACCAATAAATTTCTCAATCCTACAAAACTGTTCAAAATGTTGACTGTATATTTTTAGAAACATTCAAATTTGAATATCTATAATTTTAGGAGATACAATAATGTTCTGTTGAATTAAAGTTATAAAATATATGTAGTAATTTTGTTGATTAAATCACTGTACTTAATGATATATTTCGTTAATTAATCAATCTTTTACAGTACTTTTTAAATTAGGGCCATTTATTTTGACTCACCCTGTATACCAGTTAACACAAGATTTAGAAATACACTTTTACGAAAATTGGTTTCTTATGAAACCAAAATTGGTTTTTCAGCTTGTCCCAAGGGGGGAAACAAATCAAATCGGTTTTCTAGAAAACCTAATTAGATATCCAGAAAACCAAATTAGTGGTTCTCCAGAAAACCAAATTCGATTATTTAGACAACCAATTGTAATAACGCTAGAAAACCATTTTTGATTCTTTAGAAAACTAAATTTACAACCCATAAAACCATTTTCGATTTTTCAAGTCCAAATTGATTAATCTGGAAAACCATTTTTGATTATTTAAAAAGCCAAATCTATATCTAGAAAACCAAATTTATTATCTAGAAAACCAAATTAACAACCCAGAATATTATTTTTTATTTTTCATAAGACCAAATTGATTTATCTAGAAAATCATATTTGATTATCTATAAATCAAAATTTCATAACCCACAATACCATTTCCGATTATTATACAAACTGGAAAGCCATTTTTGATTATACGGAAGTCATTCTATTAATTGAATTAAAAATACAAATAGCAAACTGTATTAATTAAATTACAAATCGAAAGAATAAGTACATAAATGCGCTTTCTTTTACAGTTTATAAAACGAACAATTTCACATTTAATACAGTATAAACAGAAAGAAAGTCCAATATTGGATCTTCGTTATAAGTATAATTAATCAGCCAATTTGATAGACAATATAGCAAAAGTTCTTGATATATTGGCTATAACCGATACAATGATAGTTTTTATGGCGATACATATGTACAAATAGATACATTAATTTTATTCTCAAGAGGGAGGTAATGTTTAGTTTCCGTAAAATCCCTAACTATTCGTTTTTACAGTGATATAATTGTCTAAAGAATTTCTTTTATAAAAATGAGCTATTTTTATACATTTGGGATACAAGATTCCTTGTCAAAAAATATTTGATCAATTATTTTGGATACCCAATGTCAAAAGTAAAATGACGCAAAAAGGAGACTGGTCCTACACATGCTGTTGTCGGGGGACGCATCAACGCCCCAACCTCCTGTAGGTGTGAAAGGACTACTTGGTCAACACTACATGACCAACACGTTCATCGACAGATTCAGACAAAGGCGTGGAAAAGGCAGTCCAGGAGTAGATGCGGGTGTCCTGGAGGCCATTCAAGCAGTTGGTGGTCTTTGCCTTCCCGATGCGATGGAGGTAGGATAGGAGTATGTGAGAATGTCTGGTGCAAAGCTGAGCCAGGGGCTCTCGTGACCTCGGCGGCGGTAGAGGCTCTGTTGCAGAGCAAGACGGACTGTGGCGGTCGACTCGACTGGTCTATGGAATGGCGGTCCCTGCATGAGTCATTGAATCGGAATCTGTGTGGAAGGAAGATACCACTGCTCCGGCCGGAGTCGCAATGAGGCGTGACAAACATTGCAGATATAGATGACTGACCCAGCCCCGCCAATGATGATGCCGCCCGTCCAGACCTGGACGTCGGCAGGCGGGAGCGACTCGCTTGTCTCCAGCACCGCTAGCTTGCGCAAGTGTGGATGGTCATCTCTGGTAGTGGCTAGGAGGTGCTCTGGGTGGATCCTCACATGATGCTAACGTCAGAAATTTAGACTCCATTAACCAAAAGAAATCCGTAGAGGGTTGGATGGATTCCCGTCGATCTTCAAGGCAGATGTGGAGTAGACTAGATCCTGAAGAAATACAAGTTCAAATAAGTTTGAACATAAGTTTTAATACGGTGCAAATTCACACAGAAATTCACTGTATTTATTATGCAGATGCGTCCTCGCATCTCTATAATGAATCTGTATGTCCAACACGCTTATGTTTAAAGTTGATTTTCTGAAGAATTTAAGATTGGATAAGCAGTCTATAGCCTAAGTAGAAGAATACGAGTTCGATACCTGCCCTGAGTAAATCATTTATTTTATGTTAGACATCAAATTTTGATATTTCCTTTCTTTTAATCGATAATTAATTCTTGATAAACACTGATGCAGAAATATTTCTATTTGTGATAATTAGTATACAATATTTAGATGCCTCCTTATTATTTAAGTATTTACATTTCATGCTGTCAGTACTGATAATTTTTATATAATATTACACTACTTATAGTAGTATAGCATGTAGAACTGCTGAAAAGTTTGAAAAGACAGGAAAGCAAGTCTACCAGGAAGAAGGGAACAAGGGGACTATTACGCATTATTTAACTGGCTGGAATTTGATTATGACCAGTTGTCACCCAGATGTTACACTCTTGTCTATTGCATCCATAAAATTATCACTAATAGAGAACGTTATTTAATATTAAGTTAACATGCATATGATTGCATAAGTGTTTATAACTACGTACAGTATACCTCCACCCCATTGGCAGAGGTAATGTATATTACCTATAGCTAGTCAGTTTATTTTTAGAGATTAGTCTATTAGAAATGTTACCAATAACGAAAACAAAAGGAAAAATGGAGGCAGCGCAGGTTTCTATAACTGCCGCAATATGTTCTAAATTTGATTTAATACATAGATCGTCACATTAGCTGGTAGTTGACACAAGTCTTTCTCTGAAAACAGGAGCGCACGATGAATAAAAGAAAATTATCAAAAGTACTGTAGATTAATTCTGCGTTGGGGTTGAAGATCGCCATACGGAGCGTGTGGCGGTTCGAGGTGTCTCGAGAGGTCGACGTGGACCCAGACTCGCGACGGCATGTTGCAAGGATGTGGTAACTGGAATTCGCAGAAGGGAGGAAGCGGATTCGGTGGACGAGATGGCGGCAGATGTGTTGGTAGAAATGGCGGCAGTTGATTCGGCGGACGTGTTTGCGGTAGACCTGTTTGCCGAAATGGCTACAGTTCATTCGGCGGACATGTTTGCGGTAGACCTGTTTGCTGAAATGGCTACAGTTGATTCGTCGGACGAGATTGGTTGGATGGTCGTCGGTCGGGTATAGGTCAGTTGATTGATATGACTCTGTATAAGTTGATCAAATGCAAAAATTGATTGATCAGGTCTTTGCACAAGAAGAATAGTAAGCTACTTATTAATTCAATATATAAAATTAAGTTAATAAACCCTCTATGGAGTGAGCTATTCCAGGCAACAATTACAATTTATTTATTCGCGTCTGTTCCAAGTCAAACAACATTCCAAAAAGGTAGGAGAACTATTTACTATGGATATCAAAGTATAACAAACTGATTTCTACAAAACTAGTCGAACTTCTGAAGAACTAGTTAGTTTGCTTTTCTGAAAAAACATATTTGGTTTCCTGTAAAGCCATAATTGATTCTCAGGAAAACCTTTTGGTTTTCTGGAAAACCAAAACTTCCCCTGTTAGTTTCTGGAAAACCATCTGGTTTCCTGGAAAACCAAATTTCACCTCTTGGTTTTCTAGAAAACCAAGTGGTTTTCCAGATAATCAGTGAAAAACCAATTTTCGTAAGAGTGCACTTGCTCCCCAAACACCAACTTCTCGTCAATCACTATCCCGAGAAACTTGACACTCTTTCTCCGGACCTTTCTCCCGTGAGAATGCTGTTGCGTGGATTAGTCTAACTTTTAAGTTAATGTTGATATATTTCCTTGTCGAGATCCAATAGTAGCCAATCTTTGAACAGCAGAACGTCCCATGCATAACCTCTTAATCTCCAACACGCTGCCACCCTACGAGGAGATTAGAGATAACTTGACAGGGAATACATGAAGATTGCAAAAAAAACAAAATACAGTTTTTAGAGTCCAAATGTACTGACATAGAGAAGAGTCATCAAAATCCAAGAAAAGTGTCTAAGCTAGTAAAATAAATCACAGGCAAATGGGATCCCAGGACTGATGTCATCAATGATGAACAGCTAATAGCAACAAACCCTCTAGCCACTCCTCAGTCATGGTGAACCTTAGGTGCACCTTGGTCCGCTTGATGGCAGAGAAAGGATGTTCTGCCTCGCAGCTGGTGACAGGGATCGTGCAAAGGAGCCTGAGTAGGATTCCAAATGTTTGGTAGGTGGCAGGTCCGCAGAGCCTGGACAGCAGACTTTGGCCTCTGATTTTTTCCATCTTACCTCATCTGCCAGTACAACAGCTTACTCTGCAAACCATTGAAGATTCTCGGTCTCCCTTGTACCAGAATGGTGCCCACATCCAGGTCATTTGTAGAAACGAGACCTTAAAGATGAATCGCTGTCTGGTTGGTGGTAAGAGCCTTTCCAGCTCAGCGAAGAGAAAGTCAGCAAATGGAAAGAACATGTTCCGTCAATTGTTCACATGTGGAGTATCTACTGGACCATTTGCTCCATTAATGGAGCCCTTCCCCCCCCCCTTGCTGCACTCCTGGATTCACATGATTAATGATATACTGCTAAAGATAAGGACTTGTTGAATAATATTGAGTGAATAAAAGCATGTCCTTCAAATGCTTTTGGTGTAGGTTAGTAAATTATGCTTCCATTTTGGAAATCAAAGGTTAAATGAATAATGGTACAGCGATTACCCTACATTATTTATTATATTCTAGTTTTCATGGCTGTACCTGTAATCTATCCTCTATTTTGTTTTATTTCAGATTAACTATAATGTCTACTACAGACAAAACCTCACTTGACCAATTATTTCAAACTCCATGTAGAAAAACTATGTTTGTAAGTAGCATTGGATCAGGGTTCATTTTGGGCTCTGGAGCATTTCTGTTTTCAAGTAAGTTTTGCTTCCATTAATATTTAGCTAATATGTTTCATTTTTTGTGATTTTAAAATAACATCTACTCTGACTCCCACACCATTACTGTACAATGCACATCTGCTTCTACTTTATTTGATGTAGGTTCACTTCTTACATCACGTTTTTGGTATTGTGTAATTTGGCCATTGTTTCTTGTCGTTCTATAGAAGGACGACAGAGTCTTTTTAAAAAATTGATTTTAATAATGAGATACAGTGTAACCAAAATTCAGTTCAAATTCCTTTACTCTTCTCATCCCAAAGTCACGAAAAAACAGGATTACCGAGAGGACGTCTGTCTGCTTCACAGGCAAAAAATCCTTAAGTTATATATTGCATCCCTTTCGGAATTCAGACTGCTGTCAACTTCGATTTTGGTCTAGTTTTGTCTTTTATTCTTGAAAATGAAATGACAATGATAACTTTGTTTTGTGCCGACAGTATACCAGGTGTCCCAAAAAACGGATAAAAACAACATTTAGTTTTTATTCGTTTTTTGGGACACCCGGTACATTGATTCCTCTCCATTTTAAATGAACCTTTCTGATGGATTTTAACAATCACTACAGTCAACCGATTATCAGGCACTGCCTCCTACACCATGTTGTACAGTTTACACACATTCTTATCATCTGCGCTCCTCCGCATCTCTGCATACATAGAAATAAGGAGATTTCTTGTCTGAACCTTGCTTGCGTCTTTAATCTGTCACTATACATTTGCTTGTTCTGATTTAGATCCATTTCAATTTTACCCTCTGGTTTCTTCAAAACCTTTCTATCATTACCCTTCCTGACTATTCCATTTTCGGTTTTGTTTTACTACATGAAGTATATTCCTTTTTTCTAATCTTTAACTTCTCTTCATTAACGATATTGTTTTTTTCTGTATTTTTTCCAAACCTGACATTTTCTTCATTTCTTATGGCGCACCCTCCCCCTTCTTAAAAACATTCTCGCTTCTACTCCGTTGCGCCATCGTAAATCCCACTCATTCCCTCACTATAGGGCTTCTCACCCTTTCTCCATTCACCCCAATGAAGCTCACAGGGAACCCACGTCCTTAGATCTCATTTTCCCCGTGGAACGCCTCCTCGCTGATCTTCTTATGCTAGGTGGTCCGCACCCCGAGGGCATCTGCCCTTATCTGGCCCGTCCAGTGGCCGATCCGCCTGAGGTAGGTGCGGACACGTTTGCCGTTTTCGTTCCCATCAATAGCTAGGGAAAGGGTTATGGAAGCAAGAGTAAAAGTGTATCTCGAGTTTGTAGAGAGGATTGAAAAGGATACATCGGATGAGAAGAAGTTAGGGGTGGCGACACTGATGGCGAGTGGTAAAGTGAAGATGACCTTGTTCACAGATGGCTCAGTGGAAGGATGTGCCGAATGGCGAATGCCCAGGCGGACATAGGTGCAGCTGTAATCCAATCCTGAGAACAACAACTACGACCAACGCCACATCATATTAATTACTGTTTCCTTCCTATTTAACAAATAGAAAGTTGTGTAATCAAGTGTTCACTTCTCTATCCATCTTATTTCACCGTTTGTAAATTACTTTGCCACCTTCCAGACAACTTGCGTGTTGGGGCTTGCTGTGCTGTGTCTGCGCTGATTATCATGGCTCCGCTTAGTCTGTAAGTACGTATTGACCTGTTTTGTAGTCGATGAAATGCGTGTTCAATATAGCTCTGTCTCAGTATAAAAAATACGTAGGTATTGTTGAATTCTTGTCGTGACCTCCGAATAAACAGCATAGTGCAACTTATTGCACATTTTGGTATGTCTGTTTGAAAGATATAGAAATCAAATACAGTACTTTCTCATTGTTGTACAAATCCAAAATGTCAGTGCAATGCGTTAGTCTGACGCCCTGGCAGAGTAAACCGGAAAGTTTTTTGTCTGAGTCAGTTGTGCCGCATCCGTTTGAAGAGGTGGGCGGGATCGGAATGAAGTAGAGCAGACGTGGCAAGTTCTCTAAATACAAATGTTTTCTGATTCGTGCCTAATCTCATTCGGCCATCCGTCCTTCGGTTGATTGATGGGTTAGAAGTTATGTCTAATGTAGAAAATCGGGGATTTTCGGCAGAGGTGGGGCTCGAAACCACGTCCTCTGGATACAAAGGTTTACTGGTGCGTGCCTAATTATCTCATTCGGCCATCCGTATATATATTTTTTATTAAAATTTTATAATGTTTTATACAGTATTATTGACTATTAAATATCCTCCTATAATCGCAAAGTTAATCATCTTATATTCGAACAGAACAGTACAAATTGAAACGCATATTATGTTTATAACATATTTCCAAAGAGTATTTAAGGACGTAATGTTCATAAATATTACTATGGCGAACTGTCTGGGATTTCCCCGATCATCCCGATGTCATCAGATCAGATCAGTGTACCGTATATGAGAAGCAACAGTGCCAAAGAAAAGCTTCAAGTTTACTGTGAAACCATTCGAGAACTTTGCCCTGACTACTGTGATTAGTGTATTTTCCATTTATCTCTCACTATTAAAAAATTACGCTTTTTCGTCATGATATTTACAAGTTTAAAACAAGTATCGAAATAGTACTTTTTCCAACTATTGTTATTATTTCGTATATTCGAATTTGTTTAGAATATTTTACCTCACCGATAATAGTGAGAAAAATTTTCCACTCACTCAATTTGAATGATAAATTGATATTTGGAAACAAATATTCACTAACTTGCTAAGAAAGTATTAAATGAGACTTTATATCTTCGTGCAGCGTTTT